>OY856415.1:83293834-83438834 GCA_963693085.1 Alisma plantago-aquatica | reverse complement strand
TGTACTATATATGTGGTGATTGGATAAAGTATACATATTTATAAAAACTCCCTCAAAAATAATATCAAAGTCTTATATTTCTTCTAGCATTATATGTATTTATACAAACTCCCTCAAATATAATATCAACGTCTTATATTTCCTCCAAAAGTGGCACACATAAAAATCTTGATCAACCAAGTGTAGTACATCAAAGTGTGGTGTGACGTCTATCTCGTAGAAGTGTGATGGTAATAGTGTAGTTTCTACTAAAGCGGGGTGCATTATTATCGTGTCGACTTTTGGGTCAGGATCGACTGGTGATAACTTGGGGAGACCAGGCGCCAGAGGCATGCAGATGAATTATGACAAAGAGTTGCACATATTATCTATCCAAGAGTTGCATTCAGATGTAGTTGGCAAGTTGGCCTACCTAAATAATCAATTTGTGGGTGACCTACCAAAGTTGAGTCATGACTTGATGAAATATGGATCTTGGCCCACTAGAATATTGTACACTGCAATATTCCAAATTGATATTGGGGGCTCTCAATTCAAATAAAATAGTGGGAGTGATGGTTAATTAAAGACCTAATTATTATCGCCAAATTTATCAAATAAAACCAAATTAAAAATGTTTTGAAAAGTTGCAATATTCCTTTGTAGAATCAAATGTCAAACACAAACACATTCAAATTGTGATCAGTCCTTAAAAAGGACAAAATGGGATACAATTCCATAATTGGTTAAGTACTTTGAGAAATCTTATCATTTATGAGTGAAATCTCTATGTACTTGAAAGACTAGTGTGAGAGGAACCCGCTCCAAATACGCCCAAGGCTGAAAGGGTTCTTATTGGAAGCATGACAATGATGTTGTAGGCATTTGAATACCTAATGCGAAGTTGTATGAACTATGAGTTGCATGAACAACATGAATACATGGACATTCTCAAGATGGTAACACAACTTAAGAATCATATAAACCATAGAAGGTATAATGTCTCCAAAGTTATAATTGAGTGCAAATTAATAAAGGGAGGTCTAGTAGAACCCCATGTGTTCAATATGATTGGATATGTGGAATGACTGGGATTTCTCTTAGGTCAAGAGTTGACCATGAATATTATTATGCAAGCATTGCATGAATCATATATTCGGTTTAGCACATGCTTGGCATCTTGATGCCAAATCAAGGAAGAAGAAGAACAAAAATTTCCGTGATGATGATCAACAGAGGTGAGTCCTAGGGAAAAAGAAAGTCTAAGAAGTGTAATGAGGCTAAGCTGAAGACCAAGTCTTTTGTACTCAATATATGGAGAAGAGTAATTATAAAAGGAATGTGTCCTTTTCACTTAAAGGATAAAGAAAATAAAGTGGCACCATTATCACCTATTTGGATGTTGGAACAAATTATCCTCTTCATAGATGATCTCAGGAAGAAGATACAGATAGAGATCTCCACTTTGATACCTGAGAAGAAGTAAGCTAGAATTGTGTAGAGCAAGGGTTTCTCCCCTACATTTGGAAATTTTCATTCATGGGCACATAATAGAATTAGTGAATTGCTATTGTGTACTTGTCATTAATGAAAAAATTATATGTTTTGTATGACAAGAACATTATCTTTTATGGAAATTCCCTATGTCTCACAAACTATACTTGATAGTTGTAAAGGAAAATATGTGTATGACACATATATTGAATGACTTGATGAATCAATCACAAAATACCTATAGCACTATAATCTAGATCTCGTAAAAAGAGATATGCATTTCTAGAATCCATATAACATTTATCTAGACTCTTTTGGTTATTGAATCAATAAATACATGCATGTATTGTATGTTGTGCAACATGACAAAGAATCTTTACTAGATGTAGTGAGAGATCGACTATTCCAATAGGACTAGTACATACTGATGTACATAGACCTTTTAGAATGAATAATTAAGGTAGTTACAAGTACCTCATTATATATATTGATGCAATCAATAGATATTGAAATTTGTATTTAATGAAATACAAGTATGAATCTCTTGAAGTGCTCGAGGAGATTATGACAGAAGTATGTAACTCACTTGATAAAGTATTAAGATACATTGATATGATCAATGTTGATATATTTTAAATCATGAGTTTTGGAACCTTCTGAAGAAATCATGATAGTGGATCACATTGAAGTCCACCTGAAACATATAGATGAGATATAAAGAAGGTATTACACCCTACTAAGTGATGGTGATATTATCAACAAAATCTATTTGATATTATAATATCTTTTGGGAACATGCTTTACACTAAACAATGTACCGTGTAAATTGGTTCAAAAAAACCATATGAGATATGGCATGGGAAGTGTCCTGATGTGTCTTTTGTAGTGATTAGGATTGAAGGCTTATATAAGATAATAGTTTCTTAAAATGCTTTATCCACAAATCACATGAACTTTATCTTGTTGAATACTACTTATATTCCAACCTGACAACAAAGTGTTTGTTGCTAGGATGGCTGAATTTCTAAATGGAAATTAGTTCCGAAGGAATTAGTGGGAGTAAAAGTAGAACTTGAGATGTTTGAGACAAACAAGAAAACATATAACCTAAATTGGTACAATAGGAACAAGGAAAATCACAAGTTGTTGTGGAATCTCAAAGTTCCTTATGTAACACAAGACCTTATAGTTGTAGTAGAGCATGCCTTGAGTGTAAAAGATTGTGATATCTTACAACAAATAGAGCAAAGTGATAGGTACAACGTGACTCAATTGATGAGTCAAAAGCCTACCTAGAAACTATTGAGTGACGAGAACTCTGAGAAATGGCCTGAGGCCATAACATCAATGGTGGGCTCCATGTAAACCAACAAGGTATGACCTTGTTGGATCCACACGAAGGGGTAAAACCCATAGGGTGTATTTGGGTTTTTGTAAGAAGACCAAAATGGAAAGGTAAATTGATTGCAAAGATTTTCAAACTAGTATAAAGTGTTGAACATGGTGAAGTCTTTTAACCAGTTAACATGGTTAAATCCATCTGGATCATGCTTGTTGTTGCAACTTAATATAATTGTGAGATTTGGCATATGGATGTTGAAACTGCATTCCTTAATTGGAATAATTAAGAGGATGTGTACATGACCCAACCTAATGGATTTATAAATCTATTAATGCAAGTAAAGTCTATAAGCTACAACACTCAATCTCTTGATTAAAGAAAGCATCTTAGAGATGGAATCTTCTATTTGACAAAGACACTCAAAGGGTGTGACTTGAGTCTGAATGAAGATGGAATCTGTGATTATAAAAGATTTAGTGGGAGTATATTTATATTCCACATAATGATGGGTAATAACGTCCTTATCATGCATATGTTAAAACCTGGCAAGGAAAGTACATTATATATGAAGGGTTTTGGGTGAAGCATCCTATGTCATAGGGATCAAGGTATATATAGATAGATCTGGAAAGCTTTTTGACCTAAATAAGAGCACATAAATTAGCAAGATGTTGAAGGGTTCAACATGCAAGACTCAGTGAGAGAAGATGTGTCCATGTTCCATGGAGTTAGTATCTCAGGAGCCTAGTGTCCCAATTCTTATGAAGAATAGGAACACATGGATAGATGTCATATGCATCTACAATTGGATTTATCTTGCAATAGTATGTACTTATCCCGTTATCTCATATGTATTGAACATGATGAAAGGATATCCAGTCATCTCATATGTATGGACATGATGACAGGATATATACATACCTACCTAGAAATCGTGTATGCATTGGGCATGAAAAGAAGATATATGTCAGATGCTAGTGGCAGTCACTAGGCTACCATAAAGAACATCCTTATGTGCTTTTGAAGAACTTAAAGGACTGGTTGCTTGGTTATGGTAATAAGGAAGAGTTGGATGTAAAGAGTTACACTCATGTAAGCTTCCAAACTGACAAAATAATTACAATCTAAATTTATGTTTGACATCAAACGAGAACTATAAGCTAGAAATAGTTCTTAGCTAAAGACAGTTATTCAAATCTACAAAAGAAGTCGAGTATCACTATGTTATAAGAACAATATAGCATACTGTATGGATCAAGAAGTTCATGTGGGTGAACTTGTGTAAGGTTCTAACCATTAATGACACAGTAGAAATACTAATGACTACAATGGAGCTACTAGTTAGGCTGGGAATCTCAGATAACATACTATGACACTTATATCTCATATAAGTAGTCATACAACGAAGAGGTGTAAAAATTGCAAGGTACCAACTTAAAGTAATATTTTCTAAACCTACTATAAAAGCACTTGCGCAACAAAAGCATGAAGGTCATTTTATGTCACTCAGGATGAGATTTGTGGGTGATTGTCTCTAACGGCAAATGGAAGTTTATTGGTATGTATACCCAGAGTGCCAATCATATGATGATTGTGATGGCATAACATTGTTAATGCACCGCTTAGCACTTACAATCACTAAGATGTTTATCCTAGAGTTTAATCTTTTTTCTACTTCTGATTAAGGCTAGTATAGAAAGGGTCGATCCCATAGGATAACTTATTAAGATTGTTATCTCTAATCTCAATTGTTTGAAGAACTTGTTATTTTTTTTTGGTATTTTTTAGATTTGGAATAGAAAGTAAAAGTTGAGTTTTGGGCGTTGATGATTAACACTAAGAAAAGAAATGCAAGAATGTAAATCTACCCTGTCACAAGGAAAATTAAGATTATTGTTAGCACAAGAAAAATTATTATGAACAAAAAGACTAGGAATTAAAGGAAGCAAAACAAGTGGTGATTAAATCAAGCGATGGGAATCGATGCTTTAGGGGTTTTCACCACATTATCCTAGGCAAAAACAAACTAATCCTTAAAAATGACGGATTCGATAAAGACAAGTGAATTAATAAAATCCACTAAAGATGGACTCCACATGAGCACATGGGTCCTGGTGCTCACACTTCTTAGTTCATCATCTTAAAAGAAGAAGATCCACACTCATTCCAAAACTCCTATGTGATTGGGTTTGTTGTTCTAAATCCGAACTTCCATGGTCATATCCATCTGGATTAATTTTTTATCAAACCAATTAATTACTTTTATAGATCAATTAGTTATCAAATCCAAAATCCATCTAGAATCATTTTTAGGAAAAAGTCAATAAATTCATGACTAAGGGGTTATTCCCCTTGCCTTGATATAGAAATACTCACTATGCTTGTGGAGAAAAGGGAGACAGAGAGAAGAAGAGTTCTAGCCATAGTCTAGTCTTAATAACGGATAGTTCCTTAGGCTAGAGTCAATGAAATGGTCGACGCTTAATCCCGTGCTCCAGTCTACGGAAGAATAAGAGGAAGAAGAAACTATATCTAAATGAGCAAAGTAAAATAACAACAATTGAAGGAAACACTTAGCTTGTAAAAACTAATATTTATTGATAGAAAGAACACAATAACCTAAGAACACACGAAGATTGCTCAGAAATCCCATACAAAGATGATACAAAAGATGATATAAAAGATGAAGAACACCCCCTAATTTTATAGGAGAAGGAGGGTGTAGGATGCCCAAAAAAAGAGGGGGAAAAAAGAGAGTGAGATATCCTTTTGAATTTTCTAGATATGGTTAATAGAAATTTGATAGGCTTTGATTGTCTTGACCATATAACTCTCTTCAATGCAGATTCCCGCAACAGTGATTTCGAACATATTTCTATCTCATAAAAAGTATAAAATGGGTCCAAATTATAGGATATTCTTTTAGGAAATTAAATTTTCTTTACAATGAATACTTTTACACTCAATTTGGACTTTGGATGCAAGATTTATGGAACTTTTGCTGATGGATATACATTAATTACAGGACTACTACAAATTGTGCAATTATACTCCAAGATAATTTATCCCATTCCCTACAAAAATCTAAGAAAATATAACTAAAATTCTACTTAAAGAGAAAAATATAATATAATACAATTAATTATAAAACTAAGAAAATAAATAACAAAACAATCCTAAAAGATATCTAAAAGATGTAAATAAAAATCATAAAAACACATTTATCAAAATACCCAGGACTTGAATCTTTGCTTCTCCTCAAGCAAATTAGATTACAAATAAACTCCAATTTATACTTCCAAAATTACATACTCGCCTTAATAACATCACTATAGTCCTCATCTCCAAATTTTAGCCAAGTGACCCAATCTCCTAGAACCACATAGCATAAATTTCTATATTCCCTATCAAAACAATTGTCAAATCTAGCTTCGAAAATAAGAATTTGTAGAAAAATAGGCTTCGTCTTACTTTTTCTTTGACACTCTCAATTTTTATTACTTTTTTTTGTAAGTTGTTGCATAAGAACATGAGGAATTTGAGGGTGTGAAAACAAAGGAAGTGATGAAAAAATGTTAATCCCTCCTCTATTTGACTCGGGATATGAATGTATGAAGTTGTTGCTACATTGGTCACAATTGTTTTCATGTGCACTTTTGGCATCTTTTGATGGTACTCCCCTTTTTGGGGTATGGAGTTTTTATTTTGGGAATCATGCCACCCAATATTTTATTTTTGTCTGGTAATGATTCTTTGCTTCTCTTTTTTAGAAGAAAAACTAGAGGGAAGGAAAAGATGTTCTTCTTCTTATAACTTCCAACATTTTTTTTCATATATTTTTGTTAGAGAGTGTCATTGCTCCAGTTAGAGTATTCCTATAAATCACATCATACAAATTTTATAACAAGATAATCCATTACTTAATTATGGGAAAACATTATGCTTGGTTCTAATCGATTCGTTATGACTTGCCAACTATTCCAAAGAGTCATGTTATTTAGGGGTCCTAGGTGACACGGTGCTTTCAGACATGGCAATTTGTAATAAATTTTGTAAAAAGTTTTACTAAATTCAAGGAAGCAAAATGATAAACATCTATTCAAACTGGCCGACTATAATAGGTCAAACTAGAAAACTGAAATTTTTAGAAAATTTTTGAAAAATTAAAACTAAGCTACATAACATGATGAGAATTTGCAAAAAAGTAAGATAGAGTGGGTGGAAGAAGTACGTACCACTCACCTCCACCCTGAATTTAAATTTTTGGCTCATCCCAAGCAAAACTTAAATTTGAGATGGAGGGCAGAAGAGCTCGTCCAGGTGGCCCTGGAAGCTAAAAAAATGTCCAGTTGAAGGGGATGTGTATGAGAACTTAGACCTTGACGGTTGGAGTTTCATAGTGTACCCTATGACATGGTAGTTGTGGAATCTCAATGGGTTGTTCATATTTTCTTTCATCTCATAGTCCCTCCAATAGGATCCACAGATCTTCCATCGATAGTGAAGGTAGTGTTGAAGATGGATGTGGATTGGGGGAGGTTGGTGGGTACTCGACTGGTAAGACATGTAGTGCCAGATGTGCAAAGTCAGGCGGAGGATCTGGCTAGGGTTCCCCCGGTGATATTAACCTACATATAGGATAATTAATGGTGATATGAAAGGGAAAACTACATTTAAATTAGCATGATAAGTATTTTTTTCTCTACTCAAAATTCATGCAATCAACCTTGGGATAGATGGATTCATGGTTGATATATCATGTAACTCTAGTTCCTCTATGTAAGGATTTTCTAAGGGTTCCTGAGAGATAAAAATGGGGACATATTCCTTACAGCCAGTGGAAGGGGTTATGCAGACTTCTTCCAAGGGTTGTGTGTCTTCTTCTAAATCAGTTGTGCATGGAATGGGAATTGGTTGTGACAGAATGTGAGAAATCATTTTGTCAAAGGGGGTTGGATGCTTATTATCAAAAATAGACTCAAGATAAGGTATTGGTTTTCGATGTCAATTGGATTGTTGTAAGTGGTGGAGGGTGTTGTTGGATTTTCATATTGACTCTCCTTCTTTGACTTTTCATATTCAAGTATTAAAGTCTGTAAAGGAAAGATAGGGATACCCACATCCTCATCGCATGCAAAATATGGCTCCATTGTTTGTTCTATTTCTTCAAGATCTGACATATATGACACAAAAATAGGATCATCATCGTCATCGTCGGGAAGAACCATCTTGGGTTGCCCAAGTTATATAGGGGGAGTCTATGCTTGGGCCTCTAGTAAGATAGCTAGCAGGGTTTGTCGATTTTCTAATATTTTTTGTTGCTCTTTTGCTATTTTCATAATAAGGTTCATAAACCCCAAAATTTTGTTGGTTAGCCCCACCATACCCCCCATAAGGATCTTGGTCTTAGTACCCCTCATATTGATTGTGGCATTGCACCTCATAATAGTCTTCAAGAGATGTTGGACTGAAATTTCCATTACATCCACCTTGGCTGGAAGACTTCACATTACAAGGTGTCACCATAACATGATGAAACACATTTTAAAAATTTGGATTCTTTGACTAGGAATCTAGAAAAGCCTCTATCAAGAGTTGATGTTTGTCTAGCTACTTTTGGTTTTTTTAATCAGATCTATATTCCCCATAATGTTGTTGGTCATACCCCCGATTAGAATTTGGATAGAAAGGTTCCTAATGATGGTTATAATAAAGTTTGGGTTAGGAATTTAATCATACCTACTAGGATAGGAAGACTCAAGATTATAATAAGGTTCTACCATAATCAGGGGACACATTAGTACAATATGGTGATGGATGGTTGTGATAACCATTCAATTAGTTTTGTGAGACATAATTTGTTGACCACTCCATTTGAAAAGGTTTTTTTTTACAATTCAAAATAGAACTAAAGATTTGTACAAGACCATAAATCACAAAAAAAAGCTAAAGGATTATGACACAAGGTTAAAATATACAAAACTAACTAAACTTACATTTTTTTACAAACTAGCACATTTGAAGAAAAAAATGTACTGCCGGAATGGAAACTCGGCAGAAAGAGGAGTAGTACTTCCAGAATGTTACTTGAATGGCATAAAAAAATAAATAAAAAAGATTTTTCAAAAGTTTTGGGGTTTAAGAAAACAATTTGTTGTCCGAGACAATGATACCAAATTGTTAATGTGTAGCTTACCACTTACAATCACTAAGATGTTTATCCTAGAGTCTAGTCATTTTCCTACTTCCGATTAAGGCTAGTATGGAAAGGGTCGATCCCACAAGACAACTTATTAAGATTGTTATCTATAATCCCAATTGTTTCAAGAACTTGTTATTTATTTATAGTATTTTTTTAGATTGGAACAGAACGTAAAAGTTGAGTTTTTGGGGTTGATGATTAGCACTAAGAAAAGAAATGCAAGAATGAAAATGCACTTAACAAGAATGTAAATTTTCCTAGTCACAAGGAAAACTAAGATTGTTGTTAGCACAAGAAAAACTATTATGAATGAAAAGACTAGGAATTAAATGAAGAAAAACAAGTGGTGATTAAAACAAGAGATGGGAATCGAGGCTTTAGGGGTTTTCACCACCTTAGCCTAGGCAAAAATAAACAAATCCTTAAAAACAACGGATTCAATGAAGGCAAGTAAATTAATAAAAATCCACTAAAGATGGACTCCACATGAGCCCATTGATCCTGGTGCTCGTGCTTCTTAGTTCATCATCCTAACAGAAGAAGATGCATGGTCATTTCAAAACTCCTATGCAATTGGGTTTGTTGTTCTAAATCCGAACTTCCACGGTCATATCCATCTGGAACAATTTTTGATCAAATTACTTTGATAAATCAATTAGTTATCAAATCCAAAAGCCATCTAGAATCATTTTTAGGAAAAAGTCAATAAAGTCATGACTAAGGGGTTATTCCCCTTTCCTCGATAGAGAACTACTCACTATGCTTGTGGAGAAAAGGGAGACGGGGAGAAGAAGAGTTCTAGCCATAGTCTAGTCTTAATAGAGAATAGTTCCTTAGGCTAGAGTCAATGAAAACACCGACGCTTAATCCCTTGCTCCAGTCTACAAAAGAATAAGAGGAAGAAGAAACTAGATCTAAATGAGCAAAGTAAAAGAACAACAATTGAAGGAAACACTTAGCTTGTAAAACTAATTTTTATTGATGGAAAGAACACAATAACCTAAGAACACAAGAAGATTGCTCAAAAATCACGTACAACGATGATACAAAAGATGATATAAAAGATGTAGAACATCCCCTCATTTTATAGAGGAATAAGGTGTAGGATGCCTAAAAAAGAAGGCAAAAAAGAGAGGGAGATGTCCTTTTGAATTTTCTAGATCTGGTCAATAGAAATTTGATAGGCTTTAATTGTCTTGACCATTTAACTCTCTTCAATGTAGATTCCCGTAGAAGATATTTTGAACGTATTTAGCTCCTGTAAAAAGTATAAAATTGGTCCAAATAATAGAAAATTCTTTTAGAAAATTAGATTTTCTTTCCAATAAATACTTGTACACTCAATTTATACTTTGGATGTAAGAGTTATGGCACTTTTGGTGACAAATATACATTAATTACAGGACTGTTGTAAATTATGCAATTATACTCCAAGAATATTTATCCCATTTCCTACAAAAATCCAAGAAAATATAATTAAAATTCTACTTAAAGATAAAAATATAATATAATACAATTAATTATAAAATTAAGAAAATAAATAACAAAACAATCCTAAAAATATATCTAAAAGATGTAAATAAAAATGATGAAAACACATTTATCAAATATGTAAATGATTTGATTAATTAGAAAGCAAGCTTCCATTTTATTTTGTACATTCAGCTATGAGATAGTGAATAATATAATTAATGTATAGAGAATGATATTACTCAATGAAATATGTCTTTAAGTATGTGACATGGAAAAATGAGATCACATGGATGCTAAGAGTATCTACATTCTCATTATGTCCTTGATTGGTTGTTAATGTAGAAGGTAGATAGACAACAATAACACACAAGATCAAAGTGTGATATGGTTGTTGACTAAATCTCATTAGTCATGATATAGAAATATCAAAACAAGCACACATATACATGTTAGAGAATAGTGTATCAAACAGGAACATGGAAGCCATCATCACGGAAGTCATAGTCATCTCTCACAGTGATGGTGGTGGATGT
Source organism: Alisma plantago-aquatica (assembly GCA_963693085.1). Lineage (NCBI taxonomy): Eukaryota > Viridiplantae > Streptophyta > Magnoliopsida > Alismatales > Alismataceae > Alisma > Alisma plantago-aquatica. Next base: position 83,427,811 of record OY856415.1, on the reverse strand, counting down.
GGTTCATAGACCTAAAATCACTGCACTCATTGCATGTCATTGGGTACACTTTCACATCATCAAACATAGTCGTAAAACATGGGTTGTTATAAAGGTGATGATTGCATGACTTTGACACATGGGGATTGATTGTGAGTGATAGATATGGGGTTTGTCCCTCCTATAGGAGTAAGATATCCAAGTCCTCTTGAATATCGAGATTGAGAAAAGTATGAACATATGTGTGTGAGTCAATATGTGATATTGATATTACACATATCTCATGCAGTCTAATCTAGTTCAAGGAACAAAATTGTATATTAATGAGGATGACTACTCCATGTCTGTAGTTCAATCTGGATATTAGTGACAATGGAACTATACAAACACTATAACACCATACACAGATTGTAGGTTGAAGTTGCTCTCCAAGTTTCCATTCACTTGAGTAGCAATGATGTGCGACAAGGCATTGCTCATTGCTTGTCATGTCATAATCTAGTTATGGATATTCACTACCAACGTGATTTGGGACCTACAAGGTCACTGTAACACCTAGGCCCACTACCCAATGCTCTAGTAGAGTTTCAGAAATGACGACTGGCCCCACAAACCACCACTAGCCTTAACTGCACACGTTTTCTTCACTCACATGTAAGTCGGGGTCAACTTCCCGACTGGTCACCTATCCTAGTTATACTCCAAGTTGAGCACGCTTAACTATGGAGTTCTTTAGTGATGGGCTCCTAGAAAAGGAGATGGACCTTAGTGATATGGGTAGTCCAATCATTCCCTATAAGACCATTCTATACGAGGACTCAAATCCTAAGACGTTACAATCTCCCCCACTTAGGCTCTTGACGTCCTCATCAAGGATCAATATACAACCTCATAATCTCTTCCCCATTTCAGTGCAGACCTAGAATGGCCCATGGACACCCAGCTCCCATCCACGGATACCAGCGCAAGGGTGGCTCCATCTTATTTCAACGGATAGCCCTTTCCAACTTTCCTGGACCACACAGCTTAAGACTGGCATGCCACATGCCCATGTGGACCCCACTTACTAGAGGGGAATTGGCTCTGATACCATTTTTAATGATCGGGTCCAATGCCCAAGGCTTTAGTAGAGTTTCAAGAATGACGTCTAGCCCCACAAACCACCACTAGCCTTAACTGCACACTTTTTCCTCACTCATGCTCAAGTCGGGGTCAACATCCCCACTAGTCGCCCATCCTAGTACTACTCCAAGATGAGTACGCTTAACTATGGAGTTCTTTAGTGATGGGCTCCCTAAAAAGGAGGTGCACCTTGGTGATATGGGTATTCCAATCATTTCTTATAAGATCATTCTATCTGAGGACTCAAATCCTGAGATGTTATAGTCACACACATAGGAACTCATCTAGAAGAGGAGTTTGATCTGGAATGATAATTGAATTGATTACTAAAGTGTTTAGGTATTTCAATTGAAATAACATATTAGGTGAGTAGACTACCAAATGATCGGTACAAGTGTTGAGATAGTTGTTTGGAGTGTTAGGTTGATTGTTTTGTAAATTGGTTGGAATTATGCCTGACCTAGGCTGCAAGACGCATGTCTCAGTTGTGTGAAATGGTCGTCTACCCCAGTGTGAGATACTCATCTCAGTTGCATCAAAAGGTCGTCTGGCTGTTGTGAGATGCCTGTCTCAGTTGCACCATATGCCCATTTTTGGGGTGCAATTCAATTAGATAAAGGATTGGTGTTGAAGTCAAGTTGAGTACTAATTATAATTGAATTGCCAACATATGTGCAGAATTGGAAGCTATGAAATGACCGTTTCTCTTAGCAAAATGACCATCATGCATGCGAGACGGCCGTTCAGACACATGCAGGATGTGAAACTTCTAGAATTTTTGTGAAAATCCAAGATCTTTCAGTCCTTACCACTCCCACGTTAGTCTGCATTGTCGGGGATTGGGAACCCTGACCCTAATCTAACATATATATAGAGGGGTACTGGGGGCTTCCTAGAACACAACTACTAAACAGACAATTGGGAATCAGTTGCTCTAACAATTGTTGTCCTCTCTAGTTGTGGTAACAACGAGAGTCGAGGCAAGTCATGCCTGACTAAGGAGGGATTGCCACGGGAGAGAAACAAATGAGGATCATTGTTTTGGGAGAGCATGTTGGTGACTAGTACATCAATGGGAGGGAACACTACTACTTGTCCATTCTAGTAGGATGATAGGAGTTCTAGTTGGTCCGTATCAACTACTCCAGAGGCAGGAGTCCTTTGGTTGTTTCTAGGAGGACAACATCAACTTATAGTCTGTGGGGAGATCTGAGGAGCCGTTGCAATAGGTGTCTGAGTCTGATGTCTATAGAGGAGTAATCAAATGAGTTTGAGTGCAACTAGGAGCTGCACAACCACAATCCAAGATAGAGTGTGCATCTATATTGATGAGGATTGTCTCTATACTTGCTCCTTGACCTAGTATATCTTCATGAAACCATCCTTTCCATTGCATTTTTATTGATGCGATATGTTGGTTAATGGGAAATATGACAATAAAATTTTTGTTTTTGCTACCTTCCTAATGTTGTATTTCCCAACAGGTATACAATCCAACAATTAATAGGTGAAGGCAGTGTTACTATGCGGTGGGAAGAAATTGTTGGATGAACAAAATACCATTTTGGAATCAACCAACAATGCAAGTGACACGGGACCAATGTTGACTACTGATTCACCTGAGCCAGACACCACAACACGGGAAAAGGAGGTTGAAGAGGAGATTGAAGAGACAAGGGAGACTAGGAAGGAAGTGTGTGTTCCACCTCACCATAGGAATTTGGTGACTCTAGTGCCATTCTCATATAGCTTGAAAGTAAAGAAGGTTGACCAGCAATTGCAGATGTTTCTAGACACATTGAGAAAACTTCAAGTCAACATCCCTCTTATAGATGCAATAGAAAAAATTTATCCCATGGAAAATTTGTAAAGGAAATCATCAATAAAAATAGGAGGATATCTAATTCTTGTGTAGTGGTCTTGAAAGAGGAAGTCAACACACTCATTCAGAGGAGATTTCCATAGAAGAGGTACAATTTAGATTGTTTCAATATACCTTGTTATATCAAGAGGACCTAGTTTGGAGAGGCTCTAGTGACTCAGGGGCTCCATTAATCTCATGACCTTGACAACATTCAAGAAGTTGGGATTGAAGGAATACAAGAAAAGAAACATGACCATGCAACTAACAGATAATTCAATGGTTAGGCCATATTGTATCTGGGGATATGTTCTACTCAAGGTTGACAAATTTGTTTTTTCTATAGACTTTGTAGTCATGGAGATGCAGGACAATCATGGAAATGAGATACTCTTGGGTAGGCCCTTCTAGGATGCATCATATATGATTGTAGAGAAGGGTAGAGGAAGACTGACATTGGGTATTTAGGATGACCATTTTGAAGTCAAGATTTCAGACTCTGCAAATTCTGATGGTGATAAGGAACGACATCACATGTTGTAGTATTTATAAGGAGAGGTGTCTCTATTTCTAAGGCACCATTTCTGGACATGGATCATGTCATGCAAAAGGTATAGAAAGGAACTTTGTCAATGGAGATCATGGATCATACCAAGGAAGTGTCATTAACAAAGGCAGTACAATATCCTGCTCATGAAGAGGAGACAAGCCCAATGACAGTTGAAGAGGAAGCATCTTCCACTCTTACTCAAGTATACCCACAACTACCCTTGGAGGTGTGCATCATGAATTTTGTGGATGACTACACTCGACGTCGTTCTTTGGAGGAGGGTGTTTGGTTTCATAAGGCATTGTCATGATTATACACTAGGCACAATGAGGACTTTGGATCATCTCCACCACTATTGATTCCATCTTTGCAGAGTCCTTTAGAGATTGAATTGAAGCCACTTCCAAAACATCTTAAGTACAATTTCATGATGATAAATGATAATCTTCTGGTCATCATATCATCTTGATTGAGTGTTTGTGAGGAGGAACATTTACCGGTGGTGCTAAAGAACCACCAGACATCATTTGGGTGGTCTGTTGCAGATATGAAGGGGATCTCACCTAGCTTTTGCTAGCATAAGATCTAAACTGAAGAAGGAGCCAAGCCGACAATACAACCTCAATGACATCTTAATCCAATAATGACATAGGTGGTAAAGAAATAGGCAGTGAAGCTTCTATCGATAAGTATAATCTTTGATATTTTTTTATTATGAATTAGTTACTCCAACTCAAGTGGTTCCCAAGAAAGGGAGAATAATAGTCACAACAAATTTAGCAGTTGAATTTATTTATACTAAATTGGTGATCATATGGTGTGTATGTGTCGATATCATTGTTTGAATGCCTCCATGCTTAGAAATCACTTTCCACTTCCCTTCATTGATCAAATCCTTGAGTGGTTCTACGACCATTCTCATTTATGTTTTCTCGATGGGTATTTTGGGTATAATCATATTTCTATCAAGCCACAACACTAAGATAAGTGTACCTTCACTTGTACTTATGTGGAAAATTTGCTTACCGATGAATGCCCTTTGTCTTTTGGAATGCATCAACTACTTTCTAGAGAAGTATGCTTGCTATTTTTCAAGACATGGTAGAGTGTTGCCTCGTTGTTCTTATGAATGATTTTTTAGTGTATGGAGAGTCATTTGAAGACTACCTCAACAATCTTGACCAAGTCATGAAAAGGTGTGAGGACACTCACCTAGTGTTAAATTGGGATAAGTGCCATATAACGGTGAGTTAAGGGTAGTTTTGGGACACAAAGTGTCCAAGACAGGAATGAAATTCGATCCGGTTAAAATTGAAGTCATCTCTAAAGTGCCTCCAGCATCATCTGTGAAGGGGGTTAAGAGTTTTCTAGGATACAATCAGATTTTATCAACATTTCATAAAGGATTTTTCAAAATTTGTAAAGCTGCTTCCAGAATTGTTAGAGAAAGACACTAAATTTAGTTTTGATGAGTGGTGTTTGAAAGCTTTTGAGTTGTTGAAGGAGAAATTGATCTCCGCACATGTGGTTCAGGCTCAAGATTAGACCCATTTATTTGAGCTCTTGTGTGACACATTAGATTATATGATAGGATCTGTTTAAGTACAACACAACGATAAAACACCCTTTGTTATTTATTATGCATCAAAAACCCTTAATAGTGCCCAATTTAATTATACAACCACTAAAAATGTGATTTTGGCAGTAGTTTTCTCTTCTAAAAAAAATTCACGAATATTTGATCGGGGCAAGGGTTATTGTGTGGACCAAACATGTAGTGATATAGTATTTGCTGCAAAAGAAGGATTGCACACCTAGATTAACAAGAAGATTTTTCTATTATAGAAGTTTGATATAGAAATTAGGGATAATGCAAGGGTGGAGAGAGGTGGTCGGGGACCTCTGTTGCTGATGAACTTTTTGGATATCACTATTCAAAAGCTAAAAAGGTGATAAACGTTTACATAAAGAGTAACTCCAATCTGCAAAAATCTGAATCAATTTGTTCAACTAGTTGGAAGAACAACAAAGGAGAAGGGAGGAAAGGGGGATCTTTTCTGGAAGGGTAAGTCCAATCGGGTATGAGAAATTTTGAGGAAGTCATGGGGGGAATCATTATGTAGATCTGAAAAGGAATGTTGAGCCCTCAGTGGTGGAGGGTTCAAAGGGGTTAAGGAAAAAGGAGAGGAAGAAAGAAGCAACAGGTAACCATCCATACAGATAAGGGGGTGAAGGGTTAGTTTTGAAATGGGGGAATGGGGAGGGGAGAAATACAAAAGGGTATGGGGAGGATGTGAGGCTGCTAGCAGGGGTAAGGAATCATGTTTATACCCCAAGGAGTCATTGGAGGGGAAATGGGGCAACCTGGAGGATGGGGGTCAATTCCTGGTGGTGAATGGGATCTACAAGGTAGATATAAGAAGGGTGGATGAGGGCAAAACATTCACAACGGGGATGTCAAGCAGCAAATCAAGGAGGAGAATCACCAAGCTATCCTTCTCAAAAGACCTACCTATTCTACCTACAGAAAAGAGCCATTATAGACCTTCATGAAAAATAGAGTATGGAGGCCAGGCAATGATAGATGAGGGGCAAGCTAGAGCAGTCATTGATGATACTTTGGGAGGACAAGTGAAAATGAACATAGGGCCGTCTTTAGAAAAATTAAAGAGTATGGAATCAAAAAGGCATCTGGATAGTGAAAGTACGTAATATATCACTAAGTCTAATAGGCTATAGGGTGATGTTTCTAAAAAAAATCTAAAAAGTATGGAGAGGGAACAAACTATATCCAAAATGATAGGTGAATGGCACCATGTAGTGGGTGTTGGAAAGGTCCAACCCCATGAACAAAAATGAAACTCCTAAGTTGGAATTGCCAGGGTCTTGGGAACCCTACGGTATTTGAGGATCTCCACACTTTGTTTTGGAGAGAAAGTCTTGAAGTGGTGTTTCTCATGGAGACTATGCTACCTACTACGAAGTTGGAAGAGATAAAAAGAAAATGTGGCTTCTTACACAGAGTATGTATTCCTTGTATCGAAAGGGAAGGGGGAATCAATTTATGGTGGAAAGATGTTGAGGTGGATCTGATTAACTATTCACACCATCACATGGAGTGCAAAATAGTAGATGACAAGATAGGTTTCCAATGAACCCCTTATGGAATATATAGGTGTTCAGTTGAAGCACTACAGTTCAATACATGGGATTGCGGAAGCTTTCCAACAAAGCACAAGGCCCAACACTTGTCTTTGGAGATTTTAATCAAATTGTTAGTAATTAGGAGAAGAGAGGGGGTGATAAAGCCAAATAGAATTATGAAGGCTTTTAGAGACACCATAGATGATTGATCGCTACTAGATTTAAGGTTCGAGGGAAATAAATTTACATGGAGGAGAGGCAAGTCAGTGGACACTCTAGTAGAGGAAAGGCTAGACAGAGTCCTAGTGGTGGATGAATGGAGGTAATGATATAATGCTTGTAGAGTCATACACCTTCCTATATACCAATTAGATAATGAATCTATGATTATAAGATCCAAAAAGGGAGAGGAAAAAAATGAAAAAACACTTATCCAAAATTTTCTTTGAACCATTGTGGCTATTAGAGGATAGTTGTGGGGAGATTGTGGCTAAAGCATGGAATGATATAATAGATACATGTCTAAAGTATAAGATGAGGAGCACAAGTAGTAAGCTGGTTGCATGGGATAGCTCAAAGTTTGCGAACAATAGAAAGAAGATAAAAAGGGAGGAAAAACTCTTGGGTGAAGCACAGAAAAAAACTTCTAGATAGGATGATACTATAAAGATATGTAGAGTAAGACTTTGAAATATAGTGGCTACATAAGGAGTATGAGACCTATTGGTGTATAACATAAAGGTTTAAAGAAATGAAGGAGGGAGACAAGAATACAACATACTTTCACCACAAGGCATACTAAAGAAGGAAGAAAAATCATGTGAGAGGGCTAATAGATAACAATGGTATCTAGAAGACTGGAGATAAAGAGATTCTGGGTATTTTTGTTAATCTTTTACAGGGAACTGTTCCAATCGAGTGCACCTTCAAGCTTATAGGAAATGATGGTCGGGATAGGTAAAATGGTTGATGATAGTTTGGCAGTAAGGTTAGAATCTGTTCAATGTGAAGACAAAATATACAAAGCAGTAAAGTAGAAGCATCTAAATAAAGCACTAGGACTGGATGGTTTGAAACTAATTTTCTTTCAAAACATCTGGCACATTATTAGAAAGGATGTGGCAAACTATATTAAAAGATGGTGGAAAGAAGAGTATTCTTTGAATGATTTCAATGAGACCCTAGTGGTACTGATTCCTAAAGTAAAAAGCCTATGAAAGTGATTAAATTTAGACTTATAAGCCTTTACAATGTCATCTACTAGATTGCTTCTAAGGTGGTTGCAAATAGGATTAAACCACATATGGATGGCATTATCTTTTAAAACCAAAGTTCATTCATTCCAGGAAGACCCATTATATATATATTGATGTCATAGCATATGACTATTTTCATGCCATGAAAGAAGGTAGGGGGGAGGCAGTATATCTCTAAAGTTGGGCATGATGAAGGCTTATGATAGGGTGGAGTGGAAGTTCCTTGGCAAGATGATGGGAAGGTTCAAATTCGGGGTGGTTTGGAGAATTCATATTCTAGAATGTGTTTCCTATGTTTCCTACACATTTACTGTCAATGGGGAAATATCTAATGCTCTTCAGGCCATACGAGACCTAAAATAGGATGTCCCCTTTCTCCCTATCTCTTTATTCTTTTTTTGATGCTTTTTCCACCCTCCTAAACCATGCGGTAGATAATAATATCATTCATGGCATTAAATTTTTCTATGGGGCTCCCTAAATCTCACGTGTTTTGTTTACAGATGATAATATCTTTTTTGCAAGAGGCACCTGTAATGAATGTATGAAGATAGTTGAGATTATTAGCCATATGAACATGTATTGAGATAGAGGGTCAACCTATCAAAAATGGAGATTGTCTTTAGCAATAACATACCAAGGGTGAAGAAGGATGAGTTGAGATATTTGCTTGGAGTGAAGGAAGTTGATAGAATTGAGGTGTACCTTGGACTTCCCACAGCCATTGGAGGCTCTGAAAGGTAGGTTTTTTAATATATCAAAGACAGATTTAGAAATAAACTTCAAGTGTGGAAGGGACAACTTTTATCAAAACTCAGCAAGGCAATAATGATCAAAGTAATGGTACACACTATCCCTACTTATGTTATGAGCATCTTTCAACTCACTATAGGTGTTGTTGAAGATATTAATTCTATGGTGACCCGTTTCTAGTGGGGTTCCAAAGAGGGGGAGATAAAGATATCTTAGCTATGTTGGGCTAATCTTTGTAGGTCTAAAAAAGAGGATGGTATCGGTTCATGGATACAACCACCGATAACCAGGCAATTATTAGTGAAACAGTTGTTGTGTCTTCTGATAAAGATTGAATCCTTCGTATAGAAAGTGTAACATCCCTGACCTGGGTTATGCTTTAACCCTAGGTGTTTTGCTTCATAAAATTGATTAAATGCTTGTTCTAATTTCTTGAAAAGTAATTAAGGATCGAGAGGAACTTATATTTCAATTTTAGTCCTTTTTGAACAATGTTGAAACCAATGTTTTAATTGTTGTGGACTAAAGTGCAATTTACCCAAGTTGAGGGGTTAAATTGCAAATCTTACATGATAATATGTTCCTCATGTGTTGAAGCATCATGATAATGAAGATGATGCAGAGGTATGGCTTGTGATAGCCTGAATACCATGAAAGAGCCTTCTGAGCAATGTATGTGCATTAAAACCTAGTTTTGGGGTAATGTGCAATTTACCCAAAATCTAGGATTCAGTATGCAAATTACCACTTCAAAATAGTTCCTAATAATTCTTGGCATCTTGTAGAGGCAATAAAATGAGAGGGACATCTCATTTGAGCTACTTTGAAGAAGAGAGAATCTTGAAATTAAAATAATCAAGATTTAATCATGATTGAAACCCTAATTCAATTTAATGCAAAAATAAATAAAAATAATTGAAGGGCCTTCAACCAAAACTGAAATGGTTGAATTTTGGAATGTGTGGACGTTCCTATGCCTTGTAAAGGCAACTAAAATATCCTAAGTAGGTGAAATTCCACTCACCTTATTATAAGGAAAACAATTTCCACTCAAAAAGATATATTAATATTATAATGGATTAAGGTGCTTAATTTATTTTCCCTTAATCCATGGATAATGGAAGGGAGCTCGGTGGTTTGAGATGCCTTTGCATGCAAGAAAAACCAAGGAGGAAGAGGTGGCACCATTTTTAGAATTAATTGATTTTAATAAAACAATTTTTCTTTCATCAATTTTCTTATAAAATAGCCTTTTCCAACCCACCTAAGGGTCTTTTTTCGATTCCTTTCTTCTCCTTGCTTGAAAAATAGACCAAGAGATCCATGAACAGCATGTAGCACGTCCCCAACATGTTGGTAATCCTTTGACCTTCGTTCTTCATGATTTCATGGTGAAAATCATAAAACAATACATGATTCCTTCATTTCCTCACTCCATCTTCAACCCTAGCCAATCCTTTCACTCCAAAAGCTTGAGAAACAACCTTGGGAGGTTTCTAGAGCTTCAAACACCATTGGATCCGTAAATCGTGGAGCTTGGGATCAGATTTGAAGGCGGATTTTATAACTTGAACCCCTTTACATTGTTATTCAACCATTAATCTTGCAATTTCATTGATTCCTTCATTATCTTGATTAATTGCTGGTTGAAATTTGTTAATTCATGAAATCATAGGTACTATGAACTTCAGGGACGAAGGTAGATGATGATGACATCATCTTGGGCACTTTTTCCAAAGAAATCATGATCCATTCGGTTTTGAGTAAATTGCTCATGCGGTTTCACCAAACTGTTTGAGAGCAAACTGTTTGAAACCGTTTGAGAGCAAACGGTTTCAAAACCATTTGAGAGAGTTGACCAAGGGTTGACCGTTTTAGATTCCTGTTCCTAATTATGTTGGTTAATAACCCACCAAATTTTATGGATTAATTTCAAAGGAATCATGAGTTGAAGGCCAATCAATTAGGCAAACCCTAATTGGATTAAGTGCTGATTTTTCAGCGTGATTAATTGGCCTTTTTGGGCAAACGGTTTCAAAACCGACTGAGAGAGTTGAACAAGGGTTGACCGTTTGAGATTCATGTTCCTAATTATGTTGGTTAATGACTCGCCATATTTTATGGATTAATTCCCAAGGAATCATGAGTTGAAGGCTAATCAATTGGGCATACCCTAAATTGAAATTAGTGTTGAAATTCCAATGAGTTGATTTGAGATTTTGGGTTGATTAGCCCAAATGGTTTCAAAACTATTTGGGGATCACCCAAGACCATTTGGAGGTCTGGGGTTAAGCATAGTTAACCAATTGAAGGTCCAAAGGTGTTAAATCACTTTTCAATTAAGTGTTGATGTGATGATCAACTCAATGGCTCAAACCCTAATGATTTTTCACTAGAATCCAAGGGTTGGATGAGCCAAACGGTCTCAAGGCCGTTTGAAGCTCATCCAAACGGTCTCAAGACCATTTGGTGGTCATTCAATATCGTTTGGGGACCCATGGATGAGTATGATTGGTTGGTTGAAGATCTATTGATATCAATCGATATACAATCAATAGCACAATTGATGATCAACTTCAAATCCCTAATTGATGATTATATACCCTATTCCAATTGAGATAAAAACCCTAATTGGACGTCCAATTGAAGGGTGACTCCATGAATTCAATTGATGAATGGAATTCATGATCCAATTGGTTGAAGTTTCATTGATTGAAATCGGGTTTTATTTAAAGTCTTGATTTACTTTTTGGTCCATGCGGTTTTGAGGGGTTTGGACCAAACGGTCTCAAACCATTTGAGACCCATGTGGTTTCAAGTCCATGCGGTTTCAAAGCTTTTGCTTAACTGGTTTCAAATCATTTGTGGTTCAATATGGTCAATTCAATCGGATGCCTATGTAATTGAAGGATCAATTGGTTAATCCAATTGAGTACCTAATGTAATTGAAGGAACAATGGGTTCATCCAATTGGGTATCTAATGGAATTAAAGGCTCATTTGACCAATCCAAATGGATACCTAGTGCAATTGAAGGTTTCATTGATCAATTCACTTGGATTCCTCATATAATTGAAGATTCAATTGATCAAACCTTTTGGAAAACCTAATGTAATTAGGTGAGAGCTACCCTTAGTGGTAATAAACAATGATGCATAACAAATGCATGGATTCAATACATGATGTTAACCCTAATTGAGATTGATTCAATGTAAAACCCTAATTATGGGAAATTGAATGTGAAACCCTAATTGGGATGAATGGTAAACTTTAATTGTGGATTATTGAATGTAGACCCTATTCTAGGGTGAAATTGTATGAAACCCTAACTTGGGGTGATAAATGTGAAACCCTGATGATTAATGTGATGAGAAACCCTATTCTAGGGTAATGACATGTATAGTACATGTAACCGTATTCTTGGGCAATATGCTGATATAACCATAACCCTGATCTGGGAAATGGGGTGAGTATCCCAAATGACATCAAATGGGAAACCCTAATCATGGTAAATGAATAATGGTGATATCCTTGAAATGATGATACAGTTATTTTGCATGGTATTGATAGATAATTGATGTACTGGTATCACATGTACTAACCATGCAGGTATCATGAGAATGATTATCATGGCTAGGTATGAGCTATGATGTTTAATTTATTGAATTAATTTATTCGGACTAGAATGCCATAATATACCTTGTTGCCTAGTAAGAGGTGACAAGAGAGTTATTGGGTCTCAAGTTCCATATGAGATGCTTGTGTTACAAGTGTCATGTTTACCTTGGTTAGGTGACCTGAAGGTGTAGTTACCTGAAAAAGTGGTAATAGTGCTCAGTGATGAGCTAAGGGTTTGAATACTTAGAACCATATGATTATGGTATTGAGATTGTGAAGGGATGATAATTCCCAGAATTGAAAAGAGGGACTGAGATCCCCAAAGTCATTTAAATACTGAGAAGTGCTTGATGAAAATAATACATGTTTTCTTTATAAGTATTTAATAAGTTTTGTTTGAAAACTTGGCTGATGATAAAATAATATGATAATGTACTTAATTAATCAAGTGCAATCTATCCATGTAGTGCTTTGACCATAGATCCATCATCGTCAGAAGCTGGTGATGGTGAAACAGGTTTTCTTACGAGATCTCCTAGACAACGCATATTTTTGAATATGTGGGGGTCAATGGGTGAAAATATATGTACGTCCTCTTGAAGAGATTGGTGGATGGTAAACATCAAACCTCTCAATCCTTCATTATATATGTGCCGGGATGGATGTATCACTAATCTCTCGATGATGTTAATGTCAGATCAATGGAGATAAACATGAAATCTCTCGATTGCGAAGAGAGTGCAGTCGCCGTTGTAGCTCTATAGCGAAGTTGCCAGTATACCCTGCAAAGCTATTCTAGCAGAGACACAAGATGTCCTGCATGTGGTCCCGCACTGACCGGGATGTGAGAGGTCATGGAAGTCGGCTCTTCCAATGACTTTGTATGGTACCGATTTCGACTTCGCAATGGTCGGTTGGAGTATGAGCGGTATACCTCATCTTCTCAGAGCTTAAGTTTGATTGTAAAATGTAATCATCTGTGTAGCATATTTGTTTAAGATTGAAATACGAGAATAACTGGTTGATGATTATCTTGCTTAGCATACTCTTGATGGATAAATTTTAAATATGTCATTTATCCAATTCTCAAGTTGCTATATCAAGTTATAGCTAGAATGCTTAAGTATGAATGTTGCACTAACCTGCATAGATAATGAATTACCTGCTATTGAATATATGATTCCACTACTCAGTTTATTTCTTTTAACTACAATAATAATGTTTTTGGCGGAGAGTTATATCTCCCGCTGGGGCAATTTTATGAATTGTCTCACCCCCGTGAGATGCAACTTTTTAGGTAAACGTCGACAAAAAGGCAGAAACCCTAATACAAGGGAAGAGCAGCAACAGCAGTATCCAGAACAACAGAAATATCCCAGGTGGGGATACTAGCTGTCAAGTTTGTATATAGAGAGTCCTATGAGTCGTCTTTGTACTCTCAGGTCCTAGGAGTCAATAGTTAATGTTTCATAATCGTTCTGAGATTTTGGTTTGAATACTTCAAGGATTTTGGTTACTTGTGTTCTTAGCAAAGTAATGATGTATATAAATTCCTTGAGAGGAGATGATACATGTTGTGTACATGATGAACTAGTTTGTATATGTAATGCACTGGTCCTTGTTGAAGGAATTTATTTAAAGATGGTTCTTTTTGCAAAAGGTTTTAATTTTTAGTGATTTTCTGTAATCCGCTATTGATAATCATTTTCACATGTTTTATTGTGATAATCGTTGTCTTTACGATGACGGTCGTCTCAATTTAGTGGTATCAGAGCTCTAGGTTCGCTGAGTCTACAGAGACATATGATTAAGGTTGTTGAGTCTTTTCTAAGTGTTTTCTAGTTTTTCTGATAATGTCTTATGCTCATATAGGAGAAGAAGAACTAGAAGATGTCTGGATCGCATGATGAACATGTTGCTGAGAGCAATGTTGCAGCACCGAGAGGGGGTGCAAGTGCTGCAAGGGACCATGATAGGGAATAACATGTGCCTGAACAACCCCAGTTCAACCAAGAAGATATGGGGAACCCAGCCTTCCAAGCCATGTTTGGACAGTTTATGGATGTTATGACCCATATGATGGATAGAATGCCAATGCCTGCACCAAGAGCACCAGTTCATGATGAAAGACATGGAGCTGGCAAGACCTTTGAACGTCTTAGGAGGGTAGGATCCACAGAATATGTTGGTACAACCGACCCAGCAGATGCTGATTTGTGGCTGACAGAGCTAGAGAAAGCCTTTAGAATCCTTATGAAACCTGAAGATGAGAAGGTGAGGCATGTCGTTTATTTGTTGAAAGGGAGTGTTGGGCACTGGTGGATAATAGAAGAGGGTAAAAAACCGGGAGTTGAGGTCAGATGGGATGTGTTCCGACGGGAATTTGTCACTAGATATTTTCCCAAAACATATCTAGATGAGAAGATCTCTCAATTTGAGAGGATCAGGCAAGGTGTGATGAACATTAGCAAGTATGAGTCTAGGTTCATGGAGTTGTTGCGGTTTTATCCGCATATGGCATCCATAGATGAGGAGAGGATTCGATGTTTTGAGAAGGGGTTGAACGCTGAATTGACCACTTCTATGTCTACTCTAGATAATAGGGAGAGGTTTGCCACTTTTGTGGAGTCCTTAAGGCGGATAGAGAGGTTTGTGATCGAGAAGCGACAGACCAGTAATAAGAAAGTGTATCCTCAATTTCATGGACAAAGGTCTGAAAGCTTCAAAAAGCTGAGGTTTTCTGCACCGGCGGCACCATCAAGACCTAATCCCCAGACACAATGGACGTCAAGTAGGGGTAGAGGCTGTAGCTTTGCTCCATATAGAGCCCAGAGTTCAGCATCATCATCGGTGACAGGACCACCTAGGTAGAATTTGGGAAGCTACACTTACTTCCAGTGCGGGAGGCCACGACACCTAATAAGAGATTGCCCTGAGAAGGCCAGGACTATAACCCAACCCAAGAGGCAGAGTCAGCAAGGCTCACAGAGAAGATAGTTTTCTGGTAGTGCTCGAGGATGTGGACAAGCATCCCAAGCTGGATCATCAGCACCCAACAACCGAGCACAAGGTCAACCACAGGTAACAGCTAGATTCTATGCTATGAATCAACCCGAAGCAGTAGTCAACCCTTAGGTTGTGACAGGTCAGATGGAATTATTTTATTCTGATATGTCTTCACCTTGCTTCGTATCTGTTTTAATTGATCTGGGTGAAACGCATTCCTTTATCACTCGAGAAGTGATACATGACTGCAACATGATTGTCATTCATAGAGCAGATAGTTTGTTGTTAGAAACCCCTTTGCAGGGATCTGCAGTATTGCGGGAGGTGTGTTCTAACTACAACCTATCTTTTTCAAATCACTGCATTCAGGTGGATCTTATACCACTTGAGATGCATGGTTTTGATATAATTCTTAGGATGGACACCTTAGAGAAGTATAAGGTTGTCTTGGACTGTGGTACCAAGCAGGCTGTGTTCACCGACAAGGGTGACACATGGATCTTTTAGGGAGATAGAAAGATTCTTCCAACTTGTCTTGTGTTAGCTATGGTAGCTGAGAACTTGATGAGACAGGGATGCTTTTCATTCTTGGCTCATGTGGTCGATACCACAATAGAGAGCCCTCATCCTTCTGAAGTTCCGATAGTCAGGGAATTTGAAGATGTATTTCCTGAAGAACTTCCAAGAATTCCTCCTCCCTGAGAGATTGATTTTGAGATTAATATAATCTCGGGCACACAACCAATAGCACAAACACCGTATAAAATGGCACCTGCTGAGATGGAAGAGCTTAAGAAGCAATTACAAGAGTTGCTTGAGAAGGGTTTTATCCGACTGAGTACTTCACAATGGGGTGCTCTGGTCCTCTTTGTTAAGAAAAAGGATGGGTCAATGCGTTTATGCATCGACTATAGGTAGTTGAACAAAGTCACCATAAAGAACAAGTATCCTCTACCAAGGATTGATGACTTGTTTGATCAGTTGTATGGTGCAACTATCTTTTCTAAGATCAATCGAAGGTCAGGATATCATCAGTTGCGTATTAAGGATAGTGACATACCCAAGTCTGCCTTCAGGACAAGGTATGGTCACTATGAGTTCATAGTTATGTCGTTTGGACTAACTAATGCACCAGATACATTTATGGAACTCATGAATAGAATCTTTCACCCTTTTCTTGATCAGTGTGTAGTCTTCTTCATAGATGACATCCTGATATACAGTAGAGATGCTCAACAGCATGAGCAGCACCTCCGTCAGGCTTTGACTTTGCTAAGAAAGCATAAATTATATGCTAAGTTTAGCAAATGTGAGTTCTGGTTACCAGAAGTTTCTTTTCTAGGACACGTAATATCTGCCTCAGGTATTCGTGTTGATCCTAAGAAGGTAGAATTTGTCCTGCAATGGGAACAGCCAAAGACACCGACAGAGATACGTAGTTTCCTAGGATTGGCAGGCTATTACAAGAGGTTCATTAAGAACTTCAGTTCTATAGATTTACCCCTGACCAAGTTGACCAGGAAAGGTATTCCTTTTGTCTGGAATGACAAGTGTCAACAATCTTTCCAGTTGCTGAAGGAAAGGTTAACAAGTGCCTGTGTTGGTGCTACCTGAGTAGGGAAAGGGGTACATAGTCTTCTGTGATGCATCCAAGAATGGTCTAGGATGTGTGTTGATGCAGGATAAGCAAGTGATTTCTTTTGCTTCTCGACAGCTTAAGAAACACAAGGAGAATTATCCGATAAATGATCTAGAGCTAGCTATTGTAGTTCATGCTCTGAAGATCTGGAGACATTATCTCTATGGAGAAACATTCCAGATTTTTACAGACAATAAGAACCTAAAGTATATCTTTTCTCAGTATGAATTGAACATGAGACAATGTCGCTGGATCGAATTAATCAAGGACTATGATTGTACAATTGATTATCATCCAGGGAAAGCCAATGTGGTGGCTGATGCATTAAGTAGAAAATTAGCAACAACAGCCCTAGAAAAAGCACAGTTGAACTCCTTAGTGTGCTCTAAGAGAGATATGCTAATCTCATTGAGGCAAAACAACATACAACTAAAAGTATCATTGTTAGCCGGGCTGTTAGCTGAGATGCAAGTAAAACCTACTCTGAAACAGCAGATCAAAGAAGCACAGCAAATTGATATTGTGATTCAACAGATCAGGTCAGAGTATGGTAGTGAGAAATGAGAAGGTTTCTATGATTCAGATGATCAGGTAGTTTGTTACCATGGTAGGATGGTAGTACCTGATGCTGATAATTTAAGAAAGTTAGTCTTGGAAGAAGCTCACTCTTCAATGTATGCCATGCATCCAGGAAGCACCAAGATGTATCATAACTTAAAAGATATGTATTGGTGGCCTGGTTTGAAGAAAGATGTTGTTGATTTTGTTATGCGGTGTCTAATGTGTCAGCAGGTTAAAGCTGAACATCAAAAGCCCGCAGGAACAATGCAACCCCTACCTATACTACAGTGGAAATGGGATCATGTAACCATGGACTTTGTGGTTGGTTTGCCTAGAATAGCCAAAATTCATGATTCCATTTGGGTGATAGTAGATAGGTTGACAAAGATAGCACATTTCATTCCTATCAAAACAACCTACACTGTTGAAAAGCTTGCACAGATATACATAGATGAGATAGTGTGTTTGCACGAGGTTCCAGCTACTATTGTTTCTGATAGAGGTCCCCAGTTCACAATTCGTTTTTGGGAACAACTCCATAAAGCTTTGGGTACGCAGTTAAGGTTTAGTACAGCCTTTCACCCTCAGACAGATGGACAGTCTGAGAGGGCTATACAAACCTTGGAAGACTTGCTTAGGGCATGTGTCCTTCAGTTTGTTGGAAGTTGGGATCTACACCTGAGCTTGATACAATTTGCCTATAATAATACCTATTAGCACAGTATTGAGATGGCACCATATGAGACTTTATATGGTAGATGTTGTAGATCTCCTTTATGTTGGTATGAAACAGGGGAGTACCAACTCTTGGGTCCTGAGCTTGTTCAGCAAACAACTGAGAAGATTAAAGTAATACAACAAAAGTTGAAAGCTGCTCAGGATAGGTAGAAATCTTATGCTGATAAGCGTCATAGACCTCTAGATTTCCAGGTTGGAGATAGAGTGTATCTCAAGTTCTCACCATGGAAAGGTATCCTTAGATTTGGAAAGAAGGGGAAGTTAGCTCCAAGATTTATGGGGCCTTATCCAATCATTGAAAGGATGGGAAAGGTAGCCTATAAGTTGGAGTTACCACCTGAGTTGCATAGATTGCACCCAATGTTCCATATTTCCATGCTAAGGAAGTGTCATCCTGACACAGAATTAGTTCTGCAACCTATGGAGGTAGAACTAAATGATGATATATCATATGTTGAAGGGCCTGTGTTGGTCCTTGACAGAAGAATTAAAAAGCTGAAAAAGAAAGACATATTTCTTGTAAAAGTTCTCTGGCATCACCGTGGCATTGAGAAAGCTACGTGGGAGCTAGAGGAAGAGATGAGGAAGAAATATCCTTCTCTTTTCTCTTAATGTTCTTGTTGATAATTTCGGGAACGAAATCCTTGTAAGGGGTGGATAACTTGTAACATCCCTGACCTGGGTTATGCTTTAACCCTAGGTGTTTTGCTTAATAAAGTTGATTAAATGCTTGTTCTAATTTCTTTAAAAGTAGTTAAGGCTCGAGAGGAACTTATATTTCAATTTTAGTCTGTTTTGAACAATGTTGAAACAAATGTTTTAATTATTGTGGACTAAAGTGCAATTTACCCAAGTTGAGGGGTTAAATTACAAATGTTACATGATAATATGTTCCTCATGTGTTGAAGCATCGTGAGAATGAAAATGATGCATAGGTATGGCTTGTGATAGCCTGAATACCATGAAAGAGCCTTCTGAGCAATGTATGTGCATTAAAACCTAGCTTTGGGGTAATGTGCAATTTACCCAAAATCTAGGATTCAATATGCAAATTACCACTTCAAAATAGTTCTTAATAATTCTTGGCATCTTTTATAGGCAATAAAATGATAGGGACATCTCATTTGTGCTACTTTCAAGGAGAGAGAATCTTGATATTAAAATAATCAAGATTTAATCATAATTGAAACCCTAATTCAATTTAATGCAAAAATAAATAAAAATAATTGAAGGGCCTTCAACCAAAACTGAAATGGTTGAATTTGTGAATGTGTGGACGTTCCTATGCCTTGTAAAGGCAATGAAAATATCCTAAGTAGGTGAAATTCCACTCACCTTATTATAAGGAAAAGAATTTCCACTCAAAAAGATATATTAATATTATACTGGATTAAGGTGCTTATTTTCTTTTCCCTTAATCCATGGATAATTGAAGGGAGCTCGGTGGTTTGAGATTCCTTTGCATGCAATCAAAACCAAGGAGGAAGAGGTGGCACCATTTTTAGAATTAATTGATTTTAATAAAACAATTTCTCTTTCATAAATTTTCTTATAAAATAGCCTTTTCCAACCCACCTAAGGGTCTTTTCTCGATTCCTTTCTTCCCCTTTCTTGCAAAATCGACCATGAAATCCAAGAAAAGCAGGGAGCACGTCCCCAACCTGTTGGTAAGCCTTTGACCTTCGTTCTTCATGATTTCATGGTGAAAATCATAAAATAATACATGATTCCTTCATTTCCTCACTCCATCTTCAACCCTAGCCAATCCTTTCTCTCCAAAAGCTTGAGAAACGACCTTGGGAGGTTTCTAGAACTTCAACCACCATTGGATCCGTGAAGCTTGGAGCTTGGGATCTGATTTGAAGGTGGGTTTTATAACTTGAACCCCTTTACATTGTTATTCAACCATTAATCTTGCAATTTCATTGATTCCTTCATTATCTTGATTAATTTGCTGGTTGAAATTTGTTAATTCATGAAATCAGAGGTACTATGAACTTCAGGGACGAAGGTAGATGATGATGACATCATCTTGGGCACTTTTTCCAAAGAAATCATGGTCCATTCGGTTTTGAGTTAATTGCTCATGCGGTTTCACCAAACCGTTTGAGAGCAAATGGTTTGAAACCGTTTGAGAGCAAACGGTTTCAACACCATTTGAGAGAGTTTACCAAGGTTTGACCATTTGAGATTCCTGTTCCTAATTATTTTGGTTAATAACCCACCAAATTTTATGGATTAATTCTAAAGGAATCATGATTTGAAGGTCAATCAATTAGGCAAACCCTAATTGGATTAAGTGCTGATTTTTCAACTTGATTAATTAGACTTTTTGGGAAAACGGTTCAAAACCGTTTGATAGAGTTGAACAAGGGTTTACCATTTGAGATTCCTGTTCCTAATTATGTTGGTT
Organism: Alisma plantago-aquatica; assembly: GCA_963693085.1. Lineage (NCBI taxonomy): Eukaryota > Viridiplantae > Streptophyta > Magnoliopsida > Alismatales > Alismataceae > Alisma > Alisma plantago-aquatica. The sequence continues at coordinate 83,407,172 of OY856415.1, read as the reverse complement.
AATGACTCACCAAATTTTATGGATTAATTCCCAAAGAATCATGAGTTGAAGCCTAATCAATTGGGCATACCCTAAATTGAAATTAGTGCTGAAATTCCAATGAGTTGATTTGAGATTTTGGGTTGATTAGCCCAAACGGTTCCAAAACCATTTGGGGATCACCCAAATGGTTTCAAAACCGTTTGGGGATCACCCAAGACCGTTTGGAGGTCTGGGGTTAAGTATAGTTGACCAATTGAAGGTCCAAAGGTGTTAAATCACTTTGCAATTAAGTGTTGATGTGATGACCAACTCAATGGCTCAAACCCTAATGATTTTTCACTAGAATCCCAGGGTTGGATAAACCAAACGGTCTCAAGACTGCTTGGAGCTCATCCAAATGGTCTCAACACCATTTGGTGGTCATTCAAGACCGTTTGGGGACCCATGGATGAGTATGATTGGTTGGTTGAAGATCTATTGGTATCAATCGATATACAATCAATAACACTATTGATGATCAACTTCAAATCCCTAATTGATGATTATATACCCTATTCCAATTGAGATCAAAACCCTAATTGGAGGTCCAATTGAAGGGTGATTCCATGAATTCAATTGATGATCCAATTGGTTGAAGTTTCATTGATTGAAATCAGGTTTTATTTAAAGTCTTGATTTACTTTTTGGTCCATGCAGTTTTGAGGGGTTTGGACCAAACGGTCTTGAGACCGTTTGAGTCCAAATGGTCTCAAGACCGTTTGAGTCCAAACGGTCTCAAGACCGTTTGAGACCAAATGGTATCAAACCATTTGAGACCCATGCGGTTTCAAGTCCATGCAGTTTCAAAGCTTTTTGCTTAACTGGTTTCAAATCATTTGTGGTTCAATATGGTCAATTCAATTGGATGCTTATGTATTTGAAGGATCAATTGGTTAATCCAATTGAGTACCTAATGTAATTGAAGGAACAATGGGTTCATCCAATTGGGTATCTAATGGAATTAAAGTCTTATTTGACCAATCCAAATGGATACCTAGTGCAATTGAAGGTTTCATTGTTCAATTCAATTGGATTCCTCATATAATTGAAGATTCAATTGATCAAACCTTTTAGAAAACCTAATGTAATTAGGTGAGAGCTACCCTTAGTGGTACTAAACAATGATGCATAACAAATGCATGGATTCAATACATGATGTTAACCCTAATTGAGATTGATTCAATGTAAAACCCTAATTATGGGAAATTGAATGTGAAACCCTAATTGGGATGAATGGTAAACTTTAATTGTGGATTATTGAATGTAGACCATATTCTAGGGTGAAATTGTATGAAACCCTAACTTGGGGTGATAAATGTGAAACCCTAATGATTAATGTGATGAGAAACCCTATTCTAGGGTAATGACATGTATAGTACATGAAACCCTATTCTTGGGAAATATGGTGATAGAACCATAACCCTGATCTGGGAAATGGGGAGAGTATCCCAATTGACATGAAATGGGAAACCCTAATCATGGTAAATGAATAAGGGTGATATCCTTGAAATGATGATAAAGTTATTTTGCATGGTATAGATAGATAATTGATGTACTGCTATCAAATGTGCTAACCATGTAGGTATCATGAGAATGATGATCATGGTCAGGTATGAGCTATGATGTTTAATTTATTGAATTAATTTATTGGGACTTAAATGCCATAATATGCCTTGTTGCCTAGTAAGAGGTGACAAGAGAGTTATTGGGTCTCAAGTGCCATATGATATGCTTGTGTAACAAGTGTCATGTTTACCTTGGTCAGGCTACCTAAAGGTGTATTTACCTGAAAAATGGTAACAGTGCTCAGTGATGAGCTAAGGGTTTGAATACCCAGAACCATATGATTATGGTATTGAGATTGTGAAGGGATGATAATTCCCAAAATTGAAAAGAGGGACTGAGATCCCCAAAGTCATTTAAAGACTAAGAAGTACTTGATGAAAATAATACATGTTTTCTTTGTAAGTATTTAATAAGTTTTGTTTGAAAACTTGGTTGATGCTAAAAGAATATGATAATGTACTTAATTAATCAAGTGCAATCTATCCATGTAGTGCTCTGACCATAGATCCATCATCGTCAGAATCTCGTGATGGTGAAACAGGTTTTCTTACGAGATCTCCTGGAGAGCGCATATTTTTGAATATGTGGGGGTCAATGGGAGAAAATATACGTCGTCCTCTTGAAGAGATTGATGGATGGTAAACATCAAACCTCTCAATCCTTCATTATATATGTGCCGGGATGGATGTATCACTAATCTCTTGATGATGTTAATGCCAGATTGATGGAGATAAACATGAAATCTCTCGATTGCGAAGAGAGTGCAGTCGCCGCTGTAGCTCTATAGCGAAGTTGCCAATATACCCTGGAAAGCTATTTTAGCAGAGACGCAAGATGTCCTGCATGTGGTCCCATACTGACCGGGATGTGAGAGGTCATGGAAGCCGACTCTTCCAATGACTTTGTATGGTACCGATTTCAACTTCGCAATGGTCGGTTGGAGTATGAGCGGTATACCTCATCTCCTCACAGCTTAAGTTTGATTGTAAAATGTAATCAGCCGTGTAGCGTATTTGTTTAAGATTGAAATATGAGAATCATTGGTTAATGATTATCTTTCTTAGCATACTCTTGATGGATAAATTTTAAATATGTCATTTATCCAATTCTCAAGTTGCTATATCAAGTTATAGCTGAAATGCTTAAGTATGAATGTTGCACTAACCTAAATAGATAATGAATTACCTGCTGTTAAATATATGATTCCACTGCTCAATTTATTTCTTTTAACTACAATAATAATGTTTTCGGCGGAGAGTTATATCTCTCACTGGGGCAATTTTATGAATTGTGTCACCCACGTGGGATCCAATTTTTTAGGTAAACGTCGACAAAAAGGCAGAAACCCTAATACAAGGGAAGAGCAGCAGCAGCAGTATCCAGAACAGCAGTAATATCCCAGGTGGGGATACTAGCTTTCAAGTTTGTATATAGAGAGTCCTATGAGTCGTCTTTGTACTCTCAGGTCCTAGGAGTCAATAGTTAATGTTTCATAATCGTTCTGAGATTTTGGTTTGAATACTTCAAGGATTTTGGTTACTTGTGTTCTTAGCAAAGTAATGATGTGTATAAATTCCTTGAGAGGAGATGATACATGTTGTGTACATGATGAACTAGTTTGTATATGTAATTCATTGGTCCTTGTTGATGGAATTTCTTTGAAGATGGTTCTTTTTGTAAAAGGTTTTGATTTTTAGTGATTTTCCATAATCCTCTATTGATAATCATTTCTACATGTTTTATTGTGATAATGGTTGTCTTTACGATGACGGTAGTCTCAATTTAGTTCTTAAGGCTAATATTTTTGAGTGACTACCTTTAAGATGCTTGGTTGAGACTAGTACCAAGAAATACATGGAGGATCTTATGAAGTGCAAAACAACTACTTATGGAAGGTCTGTCCTAGAAAGTGGGGAATGGGAGGATGATAAATGTTTGGAAGGAGAAATGGTTGGCAGGAAGAAAAGAGGGCATGTTCCAATTCTCCAACAAGGCTGATCTTGTTATTCACACTATAAGTGACCTACTTAGTGGTGACGCTTGGCGCTGGGACACATATAGAATCCTTGAAATTTTCCCAAGGGTGTAGTCGAGCAGATATTGAAGACCCCCTAGTGAGAGTTCAAGCAGCAATAAAGAAATGTGGTGTCCAAAAAGAATAGGGACCTTCTCGGTATATTAAGCCTAGTGGATGGGGATTTTGGGTACAAATACAATGTGGATGAAAAATTAGTGGGTACAAAACAAGATATGGAATGAAATATGGAAAAAGTCTTGGCCACTGAATACATCCCATTTCTTGTGGTGTGTAGATACCAAAACTCAGGAGCCGAGAGCAAGGCTGAGGGACAGACATGTTATGAATGAGGGAACTTGCCTGATATATGCAAATCAGGAGGAAACTATTTATCATATGCTTTCTGAATGTTCAGGGGTGGTAGTGATAATGAATGAAAGTTGGATTGGAGAAAAGAACAACCTTAACATGGTCCAGCAAATACAAGAAGCACTACTTGATCTTCTCAAAAACTACTCATCAGAAGAGAAGCATGTAGTAGTAGAAGTTTGGTAGAGACATGGACATGTCGGAATAAGGAGATGTTTGAGGATGAATTCCCACAACCGAGAACCATTCTAAACTCATATTGGGTGCTTATTACTGATTACATAAGAGTGCATGATACAACATCAAAGGAACACAACTCACCTCCTATGTCCATGGGTTATGCTATGATGTTGCATAGCAAAGGAGGTTGTTTCATACACCCTGAAACAAAATTTGATGGAGAAGAAAGGAGGGGTATTACAGCAATAATTAGGGATCGAGAAGGAATATTTATGGCAGTTGTCCAAAACTCAAATATGTCTGGCTAGCCAACAAAGATCATGGAGGCAGGAGTGGCAGTATGGGGATTCTCAAAGCTATGAAGATGCAGGTCGATACCGCTACTTTGTGTTCTAAATCTCTTCAACTCATCCAAGTAATGAAGCAACCAAAGCAAAGAAATGATGATCTAGTGTTATTAGCACTGGATATTATAAATATAGTGAGTAGTTTTAAATCATTTTCCTTCTACCATGTAATGAGAGAATAGAACTCACTAGCTCATGTTGTGGCCCAAGATTCTCTTTGTATGGGGGTTCAATCTATGAGGCATTCATCTTTACTACACTGGTGGGAATGTATAGCCAAAAATGATGTTTTTTTTGCTCCTTAATCAATGAAAGAGGACCAACCTAAAAAAAGGCATGGACAGAGAATGTGGTTGCATATCACTTGTTTGGGTTGGAAAGAGGGAATGATAAGGATCTAGATATGCCCATTGTTGAGGAATTTCTAGATGAGAAGTTGTTCGTCATAAAAAGTAAAAAATCATGTTTTGTAAATATTGTGAACTACTTGGCTTGTAGCGAGCTACCATAAGATTGGGGGTATCATGAAAAGAAGAAAATTTTTCATTCCTTGATATTCTATGTGTGGGATGACCCCATATTGCTCAAACAATGTTGGGATAGGATTTTGAGGAAGTGTGTGCCTAAGTGCGAGAAGGAGAGTATCTTGGCACATTGTTAGTACCTACCTACTGGGGACACCACGCTAACTCAAGGACAATGTCAAAGGTTTTAGAAAGTGGGTTTTATTGGCAACTACTTTTTAAGGATTGTTACAATTTTGTGTGATGCATGTAAAGGAGCAGGAAATATATCTAGGATACATGAAATGACCCTAAACATCTTTTAGGAAGTTGAAGTTTTTGATTTATGGGGAATCAATTTTATGGGACCCTTTGTGTCTTCTAACTTTTATTTATATATATCATGTATTTGACTATCTGTCTAAGTTGTTAAAAGCAATTCCAACCCATACTAATGAGGCACAGGTTGTTTGCATATTTGTGAAGGATCATATTTGCTGTAGGTTTGGGGTGCCACGAGTAATGATAAGTGATGGGGTCTCACTTCACTAATAAGAAGTTTGGAGCATTATTGAGCAAGTACAGAGTTAGGTATAGAGTAGGAACCTCATATCACCCATAAACACATGGTTTGGTTGAGGTGTCTAATAGGGAGATATAGAAATTTTGGAAAATATCATCTCAACAAATAGGATGAATTGGGCATGCAATTAAATGACACTCTTTAGGCATATAGGATAGCCTATAAAATACCTATAGGAACCACTCATTTGAGGTTTTTATTTGGGAGAGAATGTCATTTACCTGTTGAATTGGAACACAAAGTAGAGTGGGATTTGAGGAAGTTAAATTACAATCTTGATGATGCAGGAAAAAAACACATGTTGGAGCTTAATGAATTGGATGGGCTTAGGTTCGATACATATGAAAGTTCAAGGATATATAAGGATAGAATCAAAATATATGTGATTGTCATATTTTGCATAGGGTGTTCACTCTAGGACAAGAGGTGTTTCTGCTCAATTCTAGGATGAAATTGCACCTCGATAAACTAAGGTCTAGATGGAGTGGGACATTTGTGATGGTCAAGGATTTTCCTCATGGAACAATAGAGATTATCAATGGAGTTGATCCATTTCTTGTTAATGGGAAGCAACTGAGACTCTACTTTGGGAGAGAGTTGATACATGAGGGTGAGGAGTTGAAGATTCTCGAGTTTCATTGATGATCTTGTGATCTGATCGTCGAGCCTATGATGTAAACAAGGGTGCTTGTTGGGAGGCAACCCAATTTTCCCTAAATGTAATTTGATTTTTTTCTTTTACATTCGTTTTAGGAGTTTGACTGTTCCAATTTCCATTTCAATTTTAGATGTAAAAAAGATACCTTGATCAGTATTGTTTAATGTGTAGGAAGAAAAAAAGTGAGTACAAGTGACATGGTAGTCAATACCACTGACATTGCAGTTAGTGGTACCAAGATTTGTAGTAATTTATAGAGAATAAATTTAACAACTCAGTTTCATCGACAAGGGAGTCAATGGCACTGACAGTTTTCATTAGGAACGGACAAAAATAAAATCGGTACCACAGATATATCTATTAGTGGCACCGATTCCTTGTAGAGTCAAAATTGATCAACTGTGCAGGATCGATACCACTAACACCAAGTCAGTGGCACCGACACCTACACAGTGCTCCACGTTCAGGATATCGAGGAGACATTCGAGAGTACAAGGAGAATTAAAGAGTTGGTACCACCGACTACCAAATCAGTGGCACCGACACCTTCTAACATGGGAAATTAAATAGCAATTGAGTACGACCGACACTGTGACAAGGGAGTCAGTGGCACCGATAGTTTTCATCAGGGACGGCAAAAAAAAATGGTACCACCAACAAATCCATCAGTGGAACTAATTCCTTATGGAGTTAGAATTGATCAATTGTGCAAGCTCGGAACCACAGACACAAAGTTGGTGGAACCAACACCTACACGACACTCTAGGATTGGGATATCGAGGAGCCATTTGAGAGTACTAATAGAATTAATGAGTCAATAACACCCACATCTTCTAGTAGGGCAATCTAATAACAACTCAGTACCACCAACACTTTAAAACATATAATGTGTGGATGTGCAAATCAATAATTCCTATTGTCTCCATCCAATAGTTGGTGGTACTGTCAATCCAACACCACCTTTCAGAAGTCGGTACCACTAACATGTCGTCAATACTAGTGACACAATATAACCCGTATGTCACAATATCGACGAACAAGGGTTTTCAGTATCAACGTTTGATATTGATTTCACACAGATCATGGAGGGATGAGTCAGTGCCACTGACACAACTTTGATGGTACCAACACAATGTGGGCCAACCACATCTATAAAAGGAGTGGTGTGGGTAGTTCTTCCAACACAACCACACCATTTCCTTTGCAAGCAGAGCAATACTAGAGCTTCCTGGTGATTAGAGTCTTCCCCAAATCCCTTCTCCATCTTTTTCTCATCCTGAACCAATGGCAACAAGGCGGTCAACTTCATTAACAATAGGAGCCATCATGATGGTTTCCAAGCGTGCATACATGGTATACATCAATGATGACCAGAGGAAGATCTATGGCAGTCTGATGAAGCAGGAGTTGATACCCACATAGTATGGCAACCGTGCATTCCTCATCCAATCAGGCTTCACTATGTTTCTCTAGCAGGTTTGTGCTGGCCAAGGCATGGTGGGTGATCACCCCTTATTTGGTGATTGGACCACCTACCAAGAGATTGTCTATGAGTTGCTGGTGTCTTTGGAGGTATGTTGCATTCCCAAGCATGAAGAAGGATGGGAGGAAGTTTAGGTGCGTGTACATCTCTTCAATGCCGCCCACTACTTCACTTTGGTGGAATTCAACACCATCTATGGGTGGCCAGTTAGGGATGTGTGATACATAACTGGAAAATTCAACTATATAGGGGCATGCAGGCTCTTGATATGCTTGCTACATGGATTCATGATCAACTGGCACAAGAACTCTCTCATGGACATCCAGAACCCCTTTGCTCAGATCCTGCACCACTACCTCACCAACACTATATTCACCATGTCTACATAAGGGCAGCGGAAGGTGTGACACTCGTTATCACAAAAAGAAAGATTAGTTAAAACAAAGTGCAAAATTATCTCTAATAAATATATTACCACAAATGAAGTGTAAATTTAAACCATTTTCAAAACAGAAACTCAACTAGAATATATCACATGCAAGCCTCAAACTCAGACCATATATATTCATATATGTCCAAAGACATTACAATTAATGTTCAAGGCTCTCAAGCCACCATTGTCACATAATACAAATTGTTTAGATATACACATGCCATTTCTATACAATCATGGCATAAAGCCAAAAACCTTGAGTTGATTTACAAAACAACAAAATCTCCCCAAGTACCTGAGAGTACAGGGATGACAGATAGGACTATACTACAAAACTCTAGTATAATGTCCAACCTTCTGATGACTACTTCTCTCCTTGTTGTTCATCATTGACTATACGACCTCTACCTCCTCGTGTACGACCACCTACAAGATGGGGAAGCCCACAGTGTGAGATCAAATGTCTCAGCAAGAGATATAACTCTTTTTAGTCAACTATTATAAGCACAACGTAATAATTTAATAGATAAGTCAGCAGTTAACACTTATTGAGCAGTTTAAGCATTTACAACTAAGCAGCATAACATCTTATACTTTTAAAAAGAATATGAAGAACATGTATAATTGTTATAAACTAAATAGTATAAGAAACAAGGCATGAGGTCATCCAATGTTTTGTATTTGACCCTAAGAAATATACCACACAACCGTTTAACTCTTTTAACTAATGTGCCTTAAGGATTTGAGGCATACCACTCAAATCCAACTGACCATTTCTAAGTCAAAATTAGTACCATTCGAGATCTATGGAAGAGATGGACTCCATTATCATCACCTACACTACTCGATTAGTCTGAGTCTACAATGCAGTGACATACCAGTCAGATTGCAAAACATCAACTTATAGTCAAAGCTATAGTCATGTAGACAACAACTCATAGTCAAAGCTATGGTCTTGTAAAACAACTAACCTACCTTTGTACAAGGTACAACACTAGATAACCGACTCACACATGGCCATTCTGAAATAAAGATTCATTCCACTATATCAATGATTTAAGGATACAAGGAGATATGTCACTTGCACTGTGCATATTCAATATTATGCACTCTGAGTTTCTTGTAGGTGATACTCGTTTCATCATCCAACAAGATATTGACGCTGAAGATGGATCTACGGTACATGGAAAATACATTATTAGGGTTTCTATTGATTTGGTATTCCAATTGAGTATCTTTTAATGCATCAATCAAGTTACAACGTATAAACCCTAAAAATACACTACAAAGTAAAGGTAGGATACAATTCCAGACTATATGAAACATACAAAGTGAGAACTTGTCTCATTATCACATGACACTTGTATCACTGCCATTACAAGGCCATTACTAATATCACATCAGTATGGGATATCAATCTCTCAATCACATCTCTAGAAAATTCACCTCAAACTATGCTCAAGGCACTTGTTAGGTCGTTAGACATAGTCACATAATTCATGCACATTCAATATTACAATATGTCTCAACATTACCCATAATCACCACCCTGTATTACATAGAGATCACATAGCATTCTCATAGTTATGGCATTCATCTCACCTACAAGTCAGGGTTACACAAGTAGGAGAGAGAAAACACTATCACAGAATAATAATCTTCAAGTTGAGTGAACACATACATCACATTATAACCAGATTAGGGTAAGGGTTTCATGTGTAGTTGCTTAGAGTTTCATAGAATCATTCAACCACTAGACCCTAATTTCAACACCTCCCAAATGTTTGGAGAGTATTTGAGTTAAACACCACTTCTAATGATTAGTTATACATCATCACATCATCATGCATAGATCATATTCCAGGTGTTGTGGTCAATGAAGTAGTAAGTGTAGCAACCATGTACATACATGTGTATAGGTGCCTCGACCCAATCACCAACCATAGTGTCATGATTGTAACACATCTAGGTGTCAAGACCAAAACAAACACCACTATATCATGTTATGACCATGACACAACATAGTCATGTCTTACAACCACTTACACAAACTTGCACAAGTGTTATGATCATGACAACTGGTATAGTACCCCATATAGGTTAGTGTTTGTTGCGACCACTAGGTTAAGCACATTAGTTCAAGGCACACATGTGTATTGACCTATACACTTATCTCTCCAAACCATAACATTAACCAACAACGTACATATTCAAGAAGTAATGTTACATTGCGACTGACAAGGTGTAGTGACCCCCCCATTAGGGTTAGGGTTGTTGCAATCGCAAAAACCACCAACCTATGGTATTGACAAATAGGAAGACCAAGGGGTGTTGCAACCCCAAGTCAGACATGAACTCAACTCCAAATTAGTTCCAAACATGGTCTATATATATGATCAATATCAAGAAATACTAAACGTCTCCTAAGAAGAATTCCCATTCAAAGGTGCTCGTCAACCCTAAATCATGAGTCATAGAATGTTACCAAAAGAAATATGTTTAGAGTGAGAAACTAGATTTCTTGGATGTGTAAATATTCCCTTTTAAAGCCTCATATTATTCCTGTGTAAACAAATTGTACATAACATAACATAGTTCCATAGATAAAGATCCAAACAAACATGTTAAACTTTTCAATCACCATCAAATCAGGTACAAGGATTTTAGGCTATAAGAAAAAGTATCCTTCTTGAGAATACTACAAAATTAAACCATGAAATGTTATCTCTTCTATATCATAACTGAAACACATTTTTAAGATTCAAAATATCAACATATAATCAGGTTTAAGGTGCAAGTAATTGATGAGGGAAAAGTTATATAACCCACCTTTATTTAATGATAAAAGCTTCCTAAATGTCAAGCTCCAAGAGAGAGAAACAAGCCTCAACTTGGTTCACCACTTGGCCACAAGAACACCCCCAAAAGAGAAAAGAATACCATGGTAAAATGAGAGCTCAGGGAATGGAAAAAAATGCAAACCCTAGGTCTTTTTTTAAGAGAGAAAGTCTAGGTCTTATTTTTACTCGGGTACCACCATGTCAAAGCATGGTCTCTATCCCTTGAGAAGAAGAGATCTCTAAAAAAAATCCAGCATGGATGATCCATAGCCTAATGTATGAGAGGAAGAAGAAGATGATAGGGTTTTGAGAAAAGGAAAATGTGAACAAGAGAAAGAGATCACTTACTAAGAGAACAATCACCAAGAATCACCACCAAAAGGTTGATTTAGCACAAGATCTTAAACATGCAAGGTTGATCGGACAACCAAGCTTCAAGATCAGACCTCCTTTGCTCCCAAATCTCCAAGGTTAGTCACAAGAGAGAAGGAAGAGACTAGGGTAAAAAATGATGCTTACTAGTGAAGAGAAGGGGTTATATGTAAAGTTAGGAGAGAAGTAAGAGTTTATGAGGTGTCAACACAAGAGGTTATCAAGGGACACATGTCCTCCAAAGAAAATAGCCTTACCTCCACTCACATGCATGTTTTGACGATTCGATGTTCATCCATAAAAGTGTAGTGATCATCTAGGTCATCTGCCACTTTGCTTCGGTCAAAACACTCCCTTGCACTTGTAGTGATCAAAACCCCAGGTCACCATATACATATGGTCGAGACACCACTAAAGGACAATCCATCCCAACCAAACCATCTCTAGGTCATCATTGTCGAAACAAAAACTCCTAAGTTGTGCTTTGGTTGCTAGACTCACCCATGAGAGGAGTAGTGGTCACAACATTTTAACCCTAGCAAGATCACCATATCAACAAGGTAAACCCTAGAAACCCTAATATCACCATATAATGTCACATCACCAAACATGATTCAAACAATGTGTCCCATAGCATCATCTTATCTCTCATGATGCTAAAGCACAAGATTCACTGTCTTCATGTTACAATTTGCAAGATAACCCTCACTCATGGGTAAATTACAACCTGGTCCAAAACAAGCACATACATAGCAATTATAGTTCAAACATCATTCAAATTTGACCAAATTGAAAATACAAGTATGTCACAAGTTATTAGGGCATATTTAGAGATTAGATTAAGGTTTAAGAATCTCATTATACAAGGTAAACACAATCAAGCATAAATCCATGTTAGGCATCATACAACCATAAATCCCTAATAGGGACGTTGCCCCCAAAATCCTACTCAAAAAGAGACTGATACCTTTTTCCGCATCTCATCTTCAAGATCCCATGTGGCTTCTTATGTGCCACAATGATGCTACAAAATCTTTATTAATACAATATCCTTCTTCTGTAACTTCTTGATCCTTACATAAGACATATCATTATCCAGCTCCACCTCAACAGGCTGAAGGGTCAACTCTAAATCAGGGTGACACTTTCTCAATATAGAGACATGAAACACAAGATGTAACTTGTGCAATTCAGGTGGCAAGTCCAACTTATATGCCACCTTTACAACATATGCAATCATAGGGTACGGTCCCATTAACATGGAGATAACTTACCCTTCTTTTTGAATCTCAAAACACCTTTTTGAGGAGAAACTTTGAGGTACATGATGCATGGGTTTTGAGTCACTTTTATAGGCTTATTTTATATCTATTTTATGCACGTATTTGTCATTTTCTTGATTATATTTGCATAATTCACTATAGTTGGCCTTTAAAATCTATTTGCATCAAATTATACTTATTTTATCATATTTATATGATTTTATATAATCTCCAAACTTATGCACATGTTTTGATACTTTTTCAGGTACTTTTGCACTACCCAGAGTCGATACCATCGACCCTAGTGTCGATAGTATCGACATTTCATCAGGAATCAACCCCGAAATGCGATTTTGGAAGGAAATATCAATATCATGGTCGATACCATCGGCCTGGGTGTCAATGGTATCGACAACGTCGGGATCTGGTGATTTTCTACACTAAAACGGAGCGTTTTAATCTGACGGTTGAGCTTTTTCGGTGTCGTAAAGTGGTCCTATGACCTAAGAAGAGCACGGACGACCCAAGGGGAGATCTCATATTGTGTCGCACGACATCCAATAAGGAGACAGAGAGGAGACGATAGCCAAAGGCCGTCAACCGAGCGATCCGGGCACCTCTGACGGACGAGTTTGCTGCCGAAAGATATCAAAATGCACGTTTCTCGAGGAGGATCTCGAGGAACACCTTTGTATCAGGGGTTACACGAGTTTTCTCCATGTTTCCCACATTTATCTTCTCTACTCCTATGTATTTTCCATTGTCAACCATGCGGGGCTAATCCCCTTTATCTTTAGGACCGGGAGTAGCCACTACTACAGAACAGACATTTAGTGTCGGTTATTTAAGGCCTGTAGTGTCGGTTTCCAAGCGACACCTATGTGGGCGATGCTAAAAGCCCAGCCGTTATGCGTTGGTTCCAAAACCGACGCCAAAACCCTTCGCGCACCACCGAAAACGTGCCAAAATCCTTCGCGTGCCACCCCAAACCTATCGGTTATTAGATAAAAAACTGACACTATATCTATCCCAGCGCGGCCATGCTGGCCAACACGGCCGTGTTGTATGGTCAGCTGCCACGGCCGTGTTGGCCAGCACAGTCGTGTTGTTCAGGAAATAGACATCGGTTACGAGACTGGAAACCGAGACTGTAACTATGTGTGTCAGTTTTAAACAAATAACTGACGGCCGTTTTGTTTGGTCCGCTGCCACAGCCGTGCTGGCCAGCATAGTCGTGGTGTTTAGGAAATAGACGTCGATTACTTGTACGGAAACCGACACTGTAACTATGTGTGTCAGTTTCATTCAAATAACCGACGCCTATTATTTTTTTCTGTCAGTCTGCAGACCTGCTGTATGGCTGGTCGCAGGATGAGAAACCTACAGTTCAGTTATGAACTGCAGGTTTTACGACATCCATTGATATCAGCCAACAACAGGCCACAAACCTGCAAAATTAACAACAAAAATATTCACACATACAATTTAGCAATGCAACCTGCAGTTACATTTGATTTTCGCACATTTAGAAATATTCATGTAGCTAGCAATCTATAGTTCCATTCATTTTCACATTCACACATGTAGAAACATTCATATAGCAACCAACAGTTTCATTCATTTTCACTCAGACCCATGTAGAAACATCCAGACATGTAGAAACATGAACACATATATTATAATTCAGAAATTCATTTACAAAATATCATTCTTTAGTCATTATTCGCTATCAACATCCCAATTATATTTTAAAACCCCCACTACTTGTATGGCTGTTGCCCATTCTTCTCTGACTTCATTTAATTCTCCCATCGTATAGGGAGCATGTACATCTGGTAAGGCATTTCCTATAGTGTGTTCAGTTTTAAACACCTGTAAAGAGAAATGATGTATATATATAATTAATGAGCTATAAATAAGATTGATATATTTCATATTATCTAATGAGACTATATAATACCTCGGCAATACAATCGATGTCCAGTGCGGCATATTTGATAATCATGTGCATAAATCACATCACATAGTATCCACATGCCCATCTATTGTCTTGTGTAGCACACTATAAATTCAAACATACAAAATATTAAAAAATAGAACTAATTAAGCATTGTTCACATAAATAATATATACATATATTGCAGTCGGGAACTTACGTTCACGTTCTTCCAAATTATTGGCTGGTTCTTTTTCGTGGGGACCTTTCCTCCAGCCTTTTTGAACTCATGAAAACCCCTACATGTTAATGTAACACAGTACATTGCATAATTAAATAGTAATGAAATAACGTATGTTAACGGATATGAAAATGAAATATTTCTCACCGGAATAATGCCATTTTCATTATGTGTCCATATTTTGTATTCAATTTCATCCCACTAGGATCTAGATAATAGACCGTGAACGTCTCGGGGACAATAACCAATAACTCCCAATGCTTACCACTAGAGGTAAAAAAGTTAAAAATTAATAACTCAAAATACACAATAAAAATGTAATTTTCTTAAGTCCAAATTATAATAAGCAAAGTAAACTTACTCTACATTGAATGGAGCCATTATTACCGTCTTCTTATTTTGAGCAAAAATTGTAAAAGCCTCACAGCAGTATTTTTGAACTGACGGGGGTCTTTAGCTACTAGACTAATTAAAGATGGAATCAAAAATCCTACATGTTCGAATGCAAAATCTGCACATATCTTGTCTAAGTAGCTACAAAATATGTATTAATTACGCATGCATTAATAAATAAGAAACCAGATCACCAGATCCTACACAAGGTATATGGATGTATAAAGAAGATATCACCTTATCCATAACTCTATCACACTAGTACATAACCAATCATATCGAAACAACTCCAAAATATCTTGTATAAATAGTTTGCTTTCGTATGATTGACCTGCAGCATCTGAATCTATAGAAATAGTTATAGGGAAATTTACATCATGTTCGCCTAACCATATTGCCATACCCCTACAGTTAGGACCTAACGGGACAAGTAGGTCCTGTGGAACCCAACTGGGTAATGTAGGAGGTGGAGGTGGAGGCCTAGATGTTGTGGGTGTCTTCTTTTTAACCTGTATATATATATATATATATATATATATATATATATATATATATATATATATATTTCAGATCAACTGACATCATATACACACACTAACAATTTAACGTAATGCAAATTTACCATACAGTTTCAGTAAAGAGGACATCCGCTTTTAGCCACAATATCACTCCGCCTTCTGCCTCACCAAGCGTTTCACAATCTGGGTGGGCATATGGCAATGGAAGATCCATCCACTGGGAGAATATACGTACCGGGCTCACACGAATCCAACCAGCTGGTAATGGAGACCCGTGAAACATTTCCCCTGGTAGGGATGGGTAAGCCGACGCCTCTGCAATGACATATTCTTGACTTTTTAGACGACATGGCTTCAACCCCTACAAATTTTTGTGTAAAGAATGTTATATACATATATACATATCATCTTGAATTAAAAAACTAGTTACTATGTCATAAAAATACTTACAGCGGATGTGCTAGGTGGTGGGTCTATAGGATTACTCGCAACCTCTACAGTAGGAGTAGTGTGAGACGCCATAGGTATTGTCTGGTAAGTGGCAGTCTGAGATGCCTGCCACTTTTTCATTACTTCTTTGAGTTTCCTATCAACTAGCTTATCTACCTATACATGGATAAAAGAAACGTTAGCTTCTAATTATTGAATTCTCTTTTACAGTAACATTATAAAGAAAGAATATGTTACATCTTCTTATGAAAGTCTGGCTTTTGGGACATGTTTGCGCTGGGATGGCCCAAAAAAAGCTTTGATGCCCACACCAGCGCCAGCAGCCCTAACACGTCCAGGATGCTTTGGGTTACCCAGAGCAACTGTCAATTCATCCCTGGTGCCCTCAGGGATGAACTTGCCTTATTTCCTCAGCTCGTGCAGCTCCCGCTAATCACCAAAACAAAAATTTGTAATTAAGTAAACACCACAAATAATCAATATTCAAACGATTGCTGTAAGAGTTTTACCATTTTTGCAGCCGCCTCAGCAGTTGCGGGCTTCCTTATTTCTCCCTTCTTATTTTGTCTCCCAGCTATCCAAACATTGTGGCGAGGTAGTGGTGTGCTACCTATAGTAGAGGATTCCTGAGTAACAACAGACTGAGCAGCAGCCTCAGACTGTAGTCTTTGGCGAATGCCTGCATACCCCTTTGGACCCATTGTGTGGTCATGCACATTCAGTGCACGCCTTGATTTTTGTGCCTCACTAAGGGCCTAGTTAGTATGCACATTAATGATTTGGTTAGTAACACTAAATGTTAATCTTGAATAGGTGAATACAACATATATTAATGAGATTGGGACTGACGCCTAATACCTTGAATTCATCAGTTTGTCTTGAAGCAACAAACGCGTCCCATTCTTCTTTGTCTAGGAAGTTCCATTGTTTAGTGGTTGTCTTCTTCCTTTTGTCACCTTCTCTTATGTATTCTCAGGTGAGATTTGTCCTATAGTTCCTTAGGACTCTCCCACAGAGTTGCATCATGCATTTATGATGCATCTTTTCATCCAATTCAAATATACTCTACAAAATAGAATTGCTATTAACTAGTATCCAAAAAATTAGTAATCTACAAAATAGAATTGCAAATTAATAATAACTCACGCATAAATCCTTCCATATTACATCTTTCTTCTCCTTAGGAACTTTATGCCAAGAATCTATCTTACAACCGTAATGGCTACGAGTAACATACCCAAGATATGAAACAAACGAATTGGGATTCACACCAGATGCATTTCCTGCATTATCAAAACCACAACAAGTTTGGGTCCATTGCCCTTTTGCGCTATTAACTTCTTCATCATAGTGATGCCCCTTCCCTTGTCAACATTTTGGTGCTGCTGATCAAGTGCTTCAGATGGTACATGTGCATCATCAACCTAAAATTTGACAAAATAAACACATTCGCAAGATATAACAATAAATGGACATATAGTTAGAAATATATGATATATTTTTAAAACTTACATTGTCAGGTGGTGCATTCATGTCCTCACCCTCACGGTAATCATCAGCATGCTCATCAGGAGAATGCTCAACCATCTGAAAGTTCACATTCACATTGTAAAGTTCACATTGTAAAGTAATTCAGTCTGTAAAGTTCACATTGTAAAGTAATTCAGTCTGTAAAGTTCACATTGTAAAGTTCACATTCACATTGTAAAGTAATTCACATTGTAAAGTTCACATTGTAAAGTAATTTACATTGTAAAATTCACATTGTAAAGTTCACATTAACATTGGAAAGTAATTCACATTGTAAAGTTCACATTCAGAAAAATAAAACATATAAAAAAATATAAACATGCCTCTAATATTGCAATTTTTTATCAATTAACAATCCTTCATTGTGATCTCCGCGCACATACAAGTCATCATTAGCTTCAATATTTGGTGGTGTTGGCAACCCAACTGAGAATGGACTGGAGTCATCATACTTATCATAGTACTCTTCTTCATCTATAGGATCTTCAATGAACTGTCTTTTACCATGAAGAACAACCGACCATTTATCATTTGCAGGATCATCGATATAAAATACTTGTTTCGCCTGAGATGCCAATATGAATGGTTCACCCTTCTCGCCAATCTTTTCAAATTTCACTAACGTGAAACCCAATTCATCCACTATAACTCCTTTGGTGTTATCAACCCAATTACATTTGAAGAGCGGAATTCTGAAATCTATGTAGTCAAACTCCCATATGTCTTCAATGACACCATAATATGACATTTCAGCTTCACGTGGACTCTTATCCTTTGCACTTGCAAAAAACATAGTCGATGCTTGAAGGGTGACCCCACTGTTTTGGATGACACTCTTATCATCTTGGCGCTTTGTGTAATATGTGAATCCATTAATGTCATACCCTTCATAAGACATAACAGTCAATTTTGGTTTAAAGGCGAGGCATTTGATAGTTTCAGTAATATCATCCGGTGTTTGAGATAGTTGATGTAAGACTTTATCTTCAAACCACTTAATAAATGTCTTGTTATGCTCTCTAGCATGCCACATTGTATTGGCTCGAGGATATTATCTCTTGATGAAATTGGTATGTTCCTCGATATAAACGTTCACTTCGTCCATGTTGTGTAAAATATACAAGTGACCTTGTTCCAACTGCTCACGGCTGATTACTTTCACACGTGATCCTAAAATTCCTTTGCCAAATTGCTCGTCAATATTCTTGTCATTATCAGGAGTGTCATTACCACTGAGAAAGTCATTGCAAATATCCATAACCTCTCTCGCCACATAACCCTCGATAATACTCCCTTCAGGCCGATAACGGTTTCGAACATCACTTTTAAAAACACTCATGTATCGTTCAAAGGGATACATCCAATGCAAGAAAATTGGTCCCAACATTTTCACTTCCCTAGTCAAGTGGACAACAAGATGTACCATGATATTAAAGAACGATGGAGGAAAATACATCTCAAGCTGACATAGGGTAACAACCACTTCTCTTTGCAATTTATCGAGGGTATCAGGGTCAATAACTTTGTTGCACAGACTGTTGAAAAAGAAACAAAGTCTGGTGATTGCAAACCTTACATGCTTCGGAAATATAGATCTAATTTCCACAGGCAATATTTGTTGCATTAGAGTGTGACAATCATGAGATTTAAGACCTATCAACTTTAGATCTTTCATTGATACCAATATACGGATGTTGGATGAGTAACCCTGTGGCACCTTAACATTTAACAAACATTCACAAAAAGCTTTCTTCTCCTTTCTAGACAATGTGTAACAAGCGGGAGGTAAGTATGTTCTCTGATTTCCCATTTCACGAAATTCTATTAATTCTGACCTTATTCCCATTTCACGTAGGTCCAGTCTGGATTTTATCCCATCTTTAGTCTTACCTGGTATATTCAACAAAGTACCAATGACACTATCACAGACATTTTTCTCAACGTGCATGACATCGATACAATGCCTGACTGTCAAAGAACTCCAATAAGGAAGATCCCAAAATATTGACTTCTTCTTGAATAAAGACTTGTCACTCCGTGTGGCCATAGTACATTGTGATCTCTTATCAAATTCATTGACAAAGTCTTTTACTCTTTCATAAACAACCTCCCATGGTATAGGTTTAGGTGCACTCCGTTCCTCATTCAATCCATTGAATGCTTTGTGCTTCCTATGATACAGATGGAATTTTGTAAGAAACCTTCGATGCCATATTTTACTCTTGTTGAATCAGTGTTCTCTTCACATATAGGACACGCTTTAGCTCCTTTGACACTATATCCAGACAAATTCCCATATGTTGGAAAGTCATTAATAGTGCAAAACAACATAGCATGCAAATGAAATGTCTCTCTTCGTGAAGCATCATAGGTCATCACACCATCACCCCAGAGTTTCTTTAAGTCATCAATCAGAGGTTCAAGATAAACATCGATGTCATTTCCAGGTTGTTTAGGGCCCAATATCAACAACGACAGCATTACGTACTTATTTTTCATACACAACCAGGGAGGAAGATTGTATATAACAAGCATGACTGGCCAAGTGCTATGTTGGCTGCTCAATGTCCCGTATGGATTCATCCCATCTGTACAAAGCCCAAGTCTTAGATTCCTGACTTCTTCACCAAATTCAGGGTACAACAGATCAATTTTCTTCCACTGTGGGGAATCAGACGCATGTCGTAGGATCCCATCATTATTTTTCTTAACATATGCATGCCACATCAAATTCTTCGCATCTATTGGATTGGCAAACAAGCGTTGAAACCGTGATATTATAGGTAGATACCACATCACCTTGGCAGGAGAACCAGTTTTGGACTCCCCCGAAGTCATCAATTTATACCGTGACGCACCACATTTTGGACAATCTTTCAAATCCACATAGTCCTTTTGAAATAATACACAATCATTCGGGCATGCGTGTATCTTCTTGGCATCCATTCCCATTGGGCACAACAATTTCTTTACCTGGTATGTTGAGATTGGCAGCTCGTTTCCTTCAGGAAGCATTTCTTTCAATAAAGACAACAATGACGTGAAGCTTTTGTCGCTCCATCTATTGTTAGCTTTCAGCTTGTACAATCTCAACACAGCACTAAGCTTCGTAAACTTAGTACAACCTGTGTATAACGATATCTCAACATCATGCATAATGTTTCTAAAAATGGGAGGTGGATCGGTGTGCTCTACCCCACAACTATCCAGCATCACATCAACGATGTCTACTGGAACTGGTTCATTCACATCTACGTCATCGTAGGCAATTTCTTCTTCCACACAAGCACTGCTATCGACATCCACTGGTTTTGGGTTTGAAATCTCTCCATGCCAGTGTCATTCTGTATAGCCTTGTATAATCCCGTTGCACATGACATGACTTTTGATTTCGTCACCAGTGCTGACTTTCAAGTTGTTACCGCAATGCCTACATGGACAGTAGAACCTATCTCCAGGTTGTTTCCTATGTTCCTCGGCAAATCTAATAAACTGGTCAAGACCAGAAATAAACTTTGGGGTGCAGCGATTGCGAATGGACATCCATGATCTATCCATTCTATGATCAAAGAGAAATCAAGTATACATTACAACAAGATTAGGGCCAACAAATACATGTGTTGTCATTCTTATATATAATAAATGTGTACCACCTATCCCATTCTTAAACACCTAATCTCACTAGTAAGTGTAAAATGTGTATTGGGTTTTTGAGAAAATTTCGGCAGCATTTCCCTACTGTTCTCTAAGTACATATGTACTTAGAGAACAAACAGGGAAATGCTACCAAAATTTTCTCAAAAACCCAATACACATTATACACTTACATCCTAAGTGAGATTAGGTGTTCAAGAACAGTCCCAAACCGGGGACTATCCAAGATTTACTCCTAATGAGTAAATCTTGGACGGGTTTCTAGGCTAACAAATACATGTGTTGTCATTCTTATATATAATAAATGTATACCACCTATCCCATTCTTGAACACCTAATCTCACTAGTAAGTGTATAATGTGTATTGGGTTTTCAACAAAATTTCGGCAGCATTTCCCCGTTGTTCTCCAAGTACATATGTACCTTGAGAACAAACGGGGAAATGCTACTGAAATTTTCTCGAAAACCCTGTGAAGCCTCTACAACATTCCATAGCATGTACCATCTCCCTTTTGAAGTCACCCACAAAACATCACTGCAAGTGTGCCAGCAAATGGGGATACACACCACCACCCTAGTCAATGGAGAAAATTGTGTCAAGATTTAGAAGAAAGGTGAACTAGCTTATATCTGTATTCCTTATGTTGTTTCTAAATAAGAAACTAAATATCAAGACAAATAGGAACAATTATACCCATCTAAAGGATCACAAGAACACCATTGTTCACCCTGATGAAAGAACGTGGCTCTCATCCAAGTAAACCTAAAGTCATATCGAGAGACCATCTGCATATATCTAGGGTTCACTCCAAGAATCCTAGGAAAATGGTAACGGTCCATTCCTACTAGTCAGGAAGAGAAATAATGGGTATCCCACCAAACAACTAATCTCAAAAAACTCACTCAGGGTGATGGATAACTTGAAAAAAAGAAAAAAATGAAAGATACTAGTCTCCATGAAAAAAAGTAATTTCAAATGAAGGAGATAAGGTCAATCAATGATCCCACACTATATAATTTTATGAAAAACCGGTCTCCCTAAAAAAATTCAACTTCGATGACAACAAAACTACTATACAATAGCCCAATAGTCCCAACTCATTCCAACGAGTTTGTAGTATACACTTGATAATCTTAGACCCTAAAAGGGAATAGGTGCTGGACAAAGTCAAAACTATCATTAAATGGAAAAATCCCAATTCAAGATCGGTAGGGAATAAAGAATAACATGGAGCAATGATTTTTATGTTATAAATCATAGTCTTCTTGATGGCCTCGGTGATGCAAATTCATCCATAGCAAGGCTGGATGATAAAAGTATCTCTTAGTTGGGAGAATCTTTCCTACAATTATACTAGCATCACGATGACATATGATCAAGGAAACTTTCCAAGAAGGACAAGAAGGACAGTGACTTCACAAGCTTTCCAAAACATCTAAAATAATCTTTGATCGAATAATAGACGATTGAGAAAATGATGAAATGACAAAATCAGTCAGACAACAAATCAGATGATGCATCCAGGTTTTCTTAAGTTCTAGACCACAAAGAAAGTTGGGAAGATAAAAACTTGGTTTTTCCACCAAGAGCTAAAATCGCCAAACCAAAGTGTAAAAATGAAAGTTATACCTTCTATGAGATGGATTTAGCTAAAAACTGCATAGAAACACCACTAAAAAGGACAACCTATAGTTGCACCGCCATTGCAGTGCTGCTACCCATAGAAACAATGTGGAGAGTTGGTGAAATGCAGAGATCCACTGGCCTGAAGATGGAAAATCCACTCTATCCATAAACTCTCTCCCTCTCTCTCTCATTGCTTCCACCATTGCTCTAGTCACCACTGAAGTTGGTTGTTGTCATTGTTGCTCTCCATGAGTTAGAAATGGGAAGTGGGGCTCGAGCCTCCTTCCATTTCCTCACTTCTAAGGACTAAAAAATTATGCAAAAATTATAAACATGTCCTTGGATTTTTATTTGAAGTTCCAAAACATTATATAAGTCATAAGAAGATCACAAAAATATAAAAAAGAAAAAGAAAATCTGTAAAATTGAAAAATTCAAAATATTTACTCAAAAACATGAAATTTGGGTTTTTTGATTGAATTATTCTTTCTTCTCTCTACCCTAAAACTTTGTTCCTAATATTTTCCTCTCTGATGCATCCTTAGAAGGGAAAGCCATCATCTACACTTTCCACCCTCTACATGGTTTTGTTAAAATATCATTGATGAGTCCAACATTTTTGTCCCTTCAGGACAAAAAGTAGGGGTCAGACTTTGCTCAAGCCTACAATTCTCACTCTTATCTCAAACACTCCCTTGAGAGGGAAGAACTATGGTTACCCTCTATTTTCTCACTAGGTAGAACTTCACTAGTAATAAAAATTCTCTAGCTAATGATGGAGTCTGTTCCACTTTTATGATTTGCGCAAAAGTTAATTTGCTTTTTCTATAGGGATAGTCCTAAATTATCTCTCTCTCTCTCAATCCTACTCACAGATCTGCCATTTTTATGATTTTTCTCCAGAATAAAATGACTAGGAAAGGTATAAACATGTTGGACCATGCCTGCATCACCGAGTAGATCCTAGCCATTCATCAGCTAACATGTGGTGGATTGATGCCATCCTCCTTCCAAGTCAACCATTAAATTAGCACAAACTACCATCTCTCTAGAATGTTCTGCCCAGAACTCCAAAACCCTAGACACATACTATCAATACCCCCATACCCATTGTATTCTAGGCCCCTTTTGTCTCTCCTGAAGCTAGATAACAACTACCTCCATTTTAATTTTTCATATTGCTCGTGATAATTTGATCCTTCCTATGACATATCCTGCCTTGTTAGATCCCAAGGAATGATAAATGGCTCAAACTACTACACCTAATTTCTTTAAATCGTAATTGCTATATATTATCTATAGCTACCACATCTGATATGTTCTATAACTACATAAGGTTCCATAGCTACTTTGTTGTTGTTATAACGATTGTTCTTTACTAAGCTGAAAATTAGGTATTTTCTCCATAGCTAACATCTTCTAGTCACCTTTAATCATACACATCGATCCTAATTGTCTATGTTGGATCCATGCCATGGGAGGTCTTGAGGTGATTAGGATATGAATCTACCTATAAATTAGGACTTTTAGGGTAATGAAGGGAAGGACACAATCATATCTAGCCCAAAAATCACACCCACCAATAAAAATCAATTCTTTTTGTGTTTCAATATCATTTTAAATCATCATGAATCCATCTTTAATATGGAATAAATATACAATGTGTTGGCTAAATGGACATCTGTAAATCCCTTTGTTTTGATAATGACAAACATTTCATTCTTGTTGATCTAACGTGCTACTTGAGTGTTGCAGGAATAAGGTGAATGACAAAGCACTAGGGAATCTATATGCTTGAATGATTGTAAATGTCATGAAATGTAATCAATTGTAAACTTGTACAAATATATAATTTACAAGTACTTAGACTTCATGTAAATCAAGCGTTAGATCTTCCCTAGCTAAACACCACATTTAGATAGGTCATCTCCTTCAATAATGTCACATATGCACACTCATACACACACTTAATGTCTTTATTTGAAACATTGAAACAGGGACTATCTCGGTCGACAAAATCCTCGACCGAGACACTCTCGGTCGACAAACTTCTCGACCGAGAAAGACCCAGGTAGCCGTTAGACACAGCTGACAAGGTAGTTGGCAGTTGGAGATGAACATTGCAAACACTTAATCCAGAGAGCCTGTCGGTCGACAAGTCCTCAACCGAGTAGGTGTCTCGGTCGACAATTCCTCGACCGAGGTGGACTCTGACAGCAACTGCAGAATTAATTAACTAGTCGTTGCTAATGCGACTAACTTGTACCTAACGGCTAGTTAAGCACTTAGAACCCCCTAGAAAGTGTCTAGAACGTCCTTAAGCACTTGTAGGCCATTCCTATAAGTAGGACATGCCTTAGGACACCTAAAATATACTTGTGATACACTTGAGCATACTTGCAATTGAGCAACCTATTTGTGAGCAGATTGAGCACATTGGCTATTGGCTACTTTTCTCCTTGATATAATTTCGTGTCCTATAGGCTAGTATCTCCTATCCACAGCAATCACATTTCCATATACATTGGTTAGGAGATCTACACGCTTGATATAGGCAAATCAAGCCTTGTGATTCAAAGGATAAGTTGTAATTTCCATTTTCCTTTCTTGTTCACTTTTATTGCTTGTACTCTCCTTGCTACTCCTAGGTTGGAGGTTGCGGATTGGAGAGGGTCGTGATCTTCTTGGTGAAGAAGGAGACTTTGAACTACTTCAAGAAGGCTGGTGCAAAGGGAGGTTACTTCTAAGAGGAAGGCTACTTCAAGGGGGAGCTTGAAGTTACTTCAAGAAGGCTACCTCGAGTTGGTGCATCTACTTCAAGTGAAGGTTGTTCAAAGGGGTGTAAGAAAGTATTGTATTTTGTGTAATTCCTTGAGAAGGTAATAAAATTAATACTTTCAAAATCCCGGTTGGGTAAGCAACCGGGTTGTGGATTGACTGCCTTAGTATTTGCTAAGGTTGGAACCACTCTAAACACCTTGTCTCCTTCTTGTTATAGTAATTGTGGTTGTTTGAGTTAAATTATTTTAAAATATCTATAAAACCCTATTCACCCCCCCTCTAGTGGTTTCTCAATTGGTATCATAGCAGACTTCAAGGAGCTCTAATCGAGTCTTGAAGAATGAAGGGTGGTGGTGTATACAACCGCAAGGAAAGGAAAAGCATGGACCAATCTTCAACAAATTGCAATTGGTGCTTAGGAACAAGGCACACGACATCTAGCTGTCCATGGAGGTCAAAGAAGGAAGATGCGCATAAAGAATGCCTCATTGCCACAATAAGTGAAGAAGAAGAAGAAGAGGTAAGCCTTTTTGATTTACCTAAAGAGGATTTAATTGCTAGTCTTCAAGAAACACATGAAAAATATATTGAGTGCAAGAAGAAGCTAAAGAAATCAAATAAAGTAAATGATGAGTTACATGCCAATCTTCTTGCTCTCACATCTGAAAATGAAGATCTCAAAAAGACTATTGAAGATCTTGATATTAAGCTAAAATATGTAGAAGCAAATTGCAAACTTCTTTCTCTAGAAAAGACAAATTTGCAAACTCAAGTAAATGATCTTCAAAAACAACCTATTTTGTGTACACATCTAGATTATGATATTATTGTGAAAGAAAGAGACTCTTTATTATATAATATTGATCAAGCAAAGTTGGATATCAAAAAGAGAATGGATGATATTGTTATGTTGCAACAAGAAATTAGTAGTTTGGGTAACAATGATATTCTTGATAAAATTTTAAGTGATCCGTATCGAAAAATTGGAAGGATAGGACTAGGTTATAAGCCTAAAGGAAAATCTTATCAAAAACCTAGTTGGAGAAGGACACAGGTACTAGAGAGTCAATCCATGAATGCACCTAGAGGCAAATATACATATGTACCCAAGAACAACCTAGAACAAAATCATAGAAAGAGATATGAGGTTGATTCTATATGTTGCCATTATTGTTTACGTCTTGGACATTATTCCTTCTTGTGTCCTTACAAGAAAAAGAATGTTGAGTTAGTATGGGTTTCAATACCCCCAAACTGAATGAATATAATTAAGTTGAGATATGACCAAAGACTCTTAGTTGTATATCTCCATGTCTATCTCAACTTAAAATAATAAGATAACAAATTAATTAAAATCTCTAACTTGAAGAGACCCATTTTATAAAATCTGCAAAGACACATCTTTAGAAGTTTGTCTTAATTTGAGTTCTCAAAACCTAAAGATTTGAATATGATTAGTTGAGATTTGATCTACATATTACTTTGATATCTATTTTATCTCAACTAAACTAATTTTTAAAATTGCATAATTGAATTAAATATAGTCTATGATCTACTTGGAAATAATTACTGAAAACAGTTCAGAAAACAGTACAGAAACATTATCGGTCGAAAAATTGTCGACCGAGATAAATTCGGTCGACAAATAGTTTGACCGAATCAAGTTCTGCTGAACCTGTTTTCATTAATCTGGTTTTGCTATCAATGGTTGATTTATTGATCTTTTTGCATCATGAATTAAAGTTATGAATATGAAATCTTTAAATATATTGCAAAAATGTTATATGAAGACTAATTTTCCTTGATTGAGAAAGATTATTAAGCATGTTCATAGTTTGTATTAAAATTAAAAACTCATGAATAAGATTCTTTTGGATTATCATTGAATTGGGTTACAATTGAACCATGATAGTTTAATCTGAAAATTAGGGTACAAGAAGAAAAAGGATTTGATATTTATGTACCCATTGCAGAGCTTAGGAGACATCATTCAAAATACAATATAATAATCAAGGACAAAAACTTCATTATGATACCCTTATTAAAATTTTATAGGTATCTCTTAGTGTACTTCAAATTGATATTTATTCAAGCTTCCTGCAGAAATTATATTTCACATATAAATTGGACATCTGCAGAAACCGCCTCTTGGTTGAAATAAAAGTTTGACCAAGGGGCACTATGGTCGTAATCAAGGTCGACCTAAAATAAGCTTGACACAATATTTACTTGGATATCATTCTATATATATAAATTGTGATAAAAAGACAAAATATAACCCCAAAATTTGTCCAAATATTGGTAATAATAATCACAATATTATTCCCTTAGAATATATAAATATGCTCTACAAATTCAGTCTATCATTTGCACCAAAAATCAGCTTAAAATTTCATCACAGAAAGTCTCTCGGTCGATGAATTGCTCGACCGAAAACATCTCGGTCAGCTATCCCTTTTTCGACCGACAGACTTCAAGAAAGAACTAACTCAGACACACTCCCGGTCGACAATTGTTCGACCGAGAGTTGACCGTTGGAATACGACTGTTGAAATCTGACCGTTTGAATATGACCGTTGTGGGTCGACCGTTGTCGGTCGACCGTTGGGCGACCGGGAGGCGCGCCTAGGATATGACCGTTGCGGTCGTCGGTCGATGAATTGTCGACCGACCTGGTCACTGGATTGCTATAAAAAGGACCAAAAACGGGTCATTGCATCACACTTTCACACACTTACTTCTATAGCTCCCTTCTAGTGCATTTTTGTGCAACTCTTTAGCTTTTCAACCTCCAATACTCTCTTGCTCCTTCTTTACCTCAAAGCAAAGCAATGGCTTCATCATCTGCACGAGGAAAGAAGAAGGTTGCTAGCAGGAAAGGAAGGATGGCCTCCCCACCTTTGATGATCATCAACGACATCCCCTTCGTCGACGCAGATGCTGGTGATCGCTATCTCAGGCTCTCCTCCAAACCTCCTCTTCCACGACGGCCGGTTGACGTCATGGACTTCCTCATCATCGTCGACCTGGAGGATCTTTTTGAGGTGCAAAATTTGAAAGAATTTCTTAACCCTTCCTTTCCTTCCTACTCTTCCAAAGTGGTAAATGAGTTCTATGCAAACCTAATCTCCCATTCCGAAAATGAAAATAACTTCTTCTATTCTATGGTCAATGGGCATAGCTTTCGATTTACTGAGGAGGATATTTTTGAAATGCTCAACATAGACTCAGAAGAATACCAAGACACTCTTGACCTTACCACTAGAAATCCACTCAATACTCTTTCCCAAAATGACAATACCGTCAATCTTAGTGAGATTAAACGAACCATTTTTCAATCTAATACATCTTGTCATGAAGATAGGGGTACCTACTATGCCATTAACCTCAAACCTGCAACTAGGATTATCAACCTTATTGTTTCCACAAATATACATCCTAGAGAAAATAAGTCTGAAGTCCCTACCTTTCGCATGTATCTAATCTATGCCATCATCAAACGCATTCCCATAAACTTTATCCGCATCATCATTAAGAATATGCTTGAGTTTTCCGGCAATCCCCCATATGCTGATTTCGTATGCCAAATCACTCAACACTTTCTTAAGACACAAATTGAGGACATGGGATACACATGGGAAAGAAGACCACAAAAAATAAGCAAAAATACAGTAGAGAAGATGGGAATTGATTTTGGTCACAAGAGGGCTAGGACGGGAGGTGAGACATCTAGCCAAAACATACCACCACCACCTCCTCCTACTAACCCATCCTATGATCCCATCCAAAACACCCTAACCTATATTGCTGGGTCACAATATCATCTAAGCAGACAATTAGATTATAGCCACCATGCCATGACATACCTAAATCAAAGGATGCAAACCCTCTCTCCAAATCAACCAGATGGATATCCTTATTCTTTAAATCCTGGCATGCTCAACCCATATAATCCCTCTTACAACTACTACCAAACTCCACCTTCATCATCTACAGATCTCACACATACTCAGTTTTCCTCAATACAATTACAAGACATTGCTGCTCATTTCCGCTTTGATCGTGTTCCTACCTTCTTGGAAGCATATGCCTTAACCAAGACAGGTTCTTTGGAGTGGCAAACTTTAGTCAACTATTATGGAGCTGAGCCATTTCTTGGAAAAGACCCTAATATTGATGTAATACTTAAGTCTTTCCAGTGAGATTTGGAGTGTCCGTTGTATTAGTTGTAATGAAATGGTTATCTTTGCATGATTGTAATGAAATGATTATCTTTACATGACTTGGTTATCTTTGCATGATTGTAATAATTCCATGATTCTAATGAATTGGTTATCTTTACTGATTATATTGGATATTCCTCTATGGCATCATTTGAACATGGCTTATAAGATTATTCTAGTAGAGCATACACAGTAAGGGGAGATTGTGGCTAAATTTACCATCTATTGAAGAGGGTTATCTATTTAAGGGGGAGCAATACTTTTCATATAATATTTCTTTTTAAACGGTTATCTTTTTGAAATGACAAAGGGGGATAAATAAATATAATGGTAAAACTTAAAAAACTCAATCAATGAGTTTCATAAATATCTTGGCTTTACATTCAGTTGCTATATTCCCTAAGAACTGGATTTCATGTTCCATACTTCCTTGGGAATAATAAGCACAAATTTTATAAACAAGAGAAGAACTTTAAAAAGGTAATCTTCAGGTATGAAACTCACATGTCTTATATTTTCTTATTTTATATTCAGGAAATGTTTGTCATATTCAAAAAGGGGGAGATTGTTGGCTAAATGGACATCTGTAAATCCCTTTGTTTTGATAATGACAAACATTTCATTCTTGTTGATCTAGCTTTCTACTTGAGTGTTGCAGGAATAAGGTGAATGACAAAGCACTAGGGAATCTATATGCTTGAATGATTGTAAATGTCATGAAATGTAATCAATTGTAAACTTGTACAAATATATAATGTACAAGTACTTAGACTTCATGTAAATCAAGCGTTATATCTTCCCTAGATAAACACCACATTTAGATAGGTCATCTCCTTCAATAATGTCACATATGCACACTCATACACACACTTAATGTCTTTATTTGAAACATTGAAACAGGGACTATCTCGGTCGACAAAATCCTCAACCGAGACACTCTCGGTCGACAAACTTCTCGACCGAGAAAGACCCAGGTAGCCGTTAGACACAGCTGACAAGGTAGTTGGCAGTTGGAGATGAACGTTGCAAACACTTAATCCAGAGAGCCTGTCGGTCGACAAGTCCTCGACCGAGTAGGTGTCTCGGTCGACAATTCCTCGACCGAGGTGGACTCTGACAGCAACTGCAGAATTAATTAACTAGCTATTGCTAATGCGACTAACTTGTACCTAACGGCTAGTTAAGCACTTACAACCCCCTAAAAAGTGTCTAGAACGTCCTTAAGAACTTGTAGGCCATTCCTATAAGTAGGACATGCCTTAGGACACCTAAGATATACTTGTGATACACTTGAGCATACTTGCAATTGAGCAACCTGTTTGTGAGCAGATTGAGCACATTGGCTATTGGCTACTTTTCTCCTTGATATAATTTCGTGTCCTATAGGCTAGTATCTCCTATCCACAGCAATCACATTTCCATATACATTGGTTAGGAGATCTACATGATTGATCTAGGTAAATCAAGCCTTGTGATTCAAAGGATAAGTTGTAGTTTCCATTTTCCTTTCTTGTTCACTTTTATTGCTTGTACTCTCCTTGGTACTCCTAGGTTGGAGGCTGTAGATTGGAGAGGGTCGTGATCTTCTTGGTGAAGAAGGAGACTTTGAACTACTTCAAGAAGGCTGGTGCAAAGGGAGGTTACTTCTAAGAGGAAGGCTACTTCAAGGGGGAGCTTGAAGTTACTTCAAGAAGGCTACCTCGAGTTGGTGCATCTACTTCAAGTGAAGGTTGTTCAAAGGGGTGTAAGAAAGTATTGTAATTTGTATAATTCCTTGAGAAGGTAATAAAATTAATACTTTCAAAATCCCGGTTGGGTAAGCAACCGGGTAGTGGATTGACTGCCTTAGTATTTGCTAAGGTTGGAACCACTCTAAACACCTTGTCTCCTTCTTGTTATAGCAATTGTGGTTGTTCGAGTTAAATTATTTTAAAATATCTATAAAACCCTATTCACCCCCCCTCTAGTGGTTTCTCACAATGTTGATACTACATTACTAGTCTGAGTGGGGATGCTAATCCTTCCCCACATGCAACTAGTCTGCTTAATTTGATATGTGGATTTGTTCTTTATTTTCCCTTTTCTCTTAATCCAACATGGACAATCACTTAGGTTGACATCGTAGCTTGAACATCTTATCTTTTTCCCTCATATTTCATACAAAATGTGGTGGTGACTGTGGACACCCTTTTCTTTTCATATGTGATGTTTGACTACCAAGAAGGGTAGACTTTATGCTTGGATATCTCTATCTTTTTCCCATTTATTAGACAGGGTACAACAAGAAGGTCTTCATTCAAGTCCTTTCCTAGACACCAAGTGAACCATAGGACCCCAAGAGAGGTGTTTAGGCAATCATGAGCTATTGGGTATGTTTTTTATAACTTGGTGAATCCCAAATGTTTCTAATGGATCAAAGAACCTTACTAGGACCATAGGTTATAGAACCACACAATTAACTCAAGGTAGAATTTGCAGAGGCACATCCCTCTTTCTCCTCATCCAAAATAAATAAGAGATTGGTAGGATGAGGAAATATGTTTCTTGTAATATTGTAGCAGTAAAAGGAAGATAAAGGTCCATGCATGCTCACAAATCAATGTAATATAGAAATGGTGGGACACTATTGGGAGAGAAATTACATGGCCAATCTACAAGAGAGAAAGTTGATGAGGAATCACAAGTTCTCTTTAATAGTTGGTGTTTAATAACAAGTATGAGTTCAGAATCACTCTAGGAAGACAGTAGTGGGGTAATTATCCACCTAAACAAGTGTCAGGAATGAAAAATGTTAGGGTGAAAGTCCTATTAAACCATTAGATCAATTTGATTAAAAAAATGACATCTTATTATAGTTATGTCTATTGTTTTTTATGGAAACTACTATTATCTAATTGAAGTGAAATTCAGAATTCAAACATATTAGGATACATACAACCCAACTATGATGTGAGCTTCCTATTTTATTATTTTTAGTGATAAATTTGTATGTAAAGTCTATTAGCATTATGCAAATGAATTTTTTTCTCATTAACTTGGACTTACCACAATTGGTATGTACGAACATTTTGGAATAATCCTCTCTTGGGGGAAGTCTCCAATAGTTTGTCTTTCCTAACAAATGTCACTATACCTTTTCACAAATTACTTGTATTAAATTTTTTATCTAAATAAAAGGTGTCTACTTAATAAATATGAAGCTTGATTATAGTTTTGACTACAACTTATTTTAAAATTGAAGAAATCTATATATTATTAACATAACTTGTAGTGATCATTTCTTGAGGAAATTTAACATGATAATTTTGTGGTATATATAGTTAACTATCCTTATTCCATGTATTTACACTCAATTGAAAATGATAAGATCTATTTGCCTATATTCATTTTAACAAGTTAAAGGAAAAGATGAAAACATATAAGTTATAAAAAATAAACTAAGAATTATGAATATTATTTCATGTTTGGACCATTATATTTTTATGAATTTTATTAATTTTCCCATATGTTTCTCCAACTAATGGACATATACCTTTATAAGGGATGGTAAAATTGTTACACTATGTTTTCAATTATTTTAAATCTTATAGTATAGATAGTTATTTCTTGATTGGCCTATGTTGTAAATATTAAATTACCTAGTGAATATAAAGTCATTACATTTATCTCAATATATATTTTATAACTCAATTGAAATTTGGAAAGTATATTTTAGGAATTTCTCACAATGATAGGATTCTACATATATTTACTATGCAAGAATGACATTGTTTTTGTTAACATAAACCCTAATCCTCTTATTATAAATACACATAAATAGTGGAAATATAAAACCTCCTACATGGTTTTCTTTATTAAGTAATGCAAATACAAATATTTTGGATATAAATACGCTATTAGAGATATTTATTGATATGCATCCTATATTCATATTATTATGCATCCTATATTCTTAGCATTAGTAATACATAAACAAATGTTTCAGTACACATTAGTATAACATTTAGTAATGAATTATCCCTTGAATATTTTTTTATCTAACCATGATTTCATTGGTCTTAGGGATAGGTATATCTAGGTTTCAATATGTTACAATGACCATTGAATCAAGAACTATCTTGGTCAGGTTTATGACACTGGATCATGCTCTAGAAACCTAGTATGACTCAGCATCAATAGAGGGCATGGTTCCATTGGTTTGTTTGGAGTGACTCTTGCATCATTATGGGCTTTTCTAGATCCTCCAAATGTCAATATGTTTTGGTTTAAATATGTTGCATTTTTTGAGCCTAATCTTAGAGTGTTCTTAGAATCATTTAATGGTTTTTAGTGTCCCTGCATTTTAATGACATTTTACATTTAGTTTGATCCAAGTTTCATGTGTGGAATTTGATCTATGCAAGTGATATTGATGGATTGGATGTTGTTGGATATAGGGGTCTATTTTAGGTGTTTCATTTGTTAGCTTCTTAGGATAATTGCAAAATGGGGGCACATCTTGTACATACCTAATTATTGTTAATTTTAAAGTTCCATGCCTTCTTGACCAAATATCACCTCAATTGGTGTTCAAATTATCGATCTAATTTTTTTCTTAGAAAGACATACTTCACTAGATATATATTTAGAAATATTAGAAGGGATATTAGAATCAACACCAATTCTTTCTCTTTTTCCTTCCATATTGCATTATTATTGGGAGTCTTTGTATAGATTTATTCTTCATTCCTAAATAGACCACATTCTTGACAAGGTTTAGACATGCATTCATATTCAAATTCAACCAAGTCTAGTTCACCTTCAAAACTATTAGGTTCAAGCATTTGAATAAAATAGAACATTCATGGATTAGTACATGTATATGACCATATTCTACCCTTGAGGAAATTTTGTTTTACTATCACATAATAGTGGGTTACCCAAGTAAGGTTTGTCAATGTCCAACGTAATTTTATCCTAGAGTTATAGAGGAAGATTGATGACTTTGTTCACAAAGAAACTTCTTAGAATATGCTCTTGACTTGAGGATCACCCAGTTGGTATTTTATAAGAATCATCGGCTTGTTTTTCACTAATCACAAACCCTTTTCAAATGGATACTCTAACTGTGAAAGATCTAAGAATTGAAAAAGAAATAAACCATGAACCATTATAGTAACTTCAATAAAACTAGTAGATTTAAAATTCAATACAAGGATCACTCAAGAGTGGGTGAATATTGTTTGAACCATATGATGTATCTATATAGATATTTCTACCATAAAGATGCATTCTTTAGCTCCTCAGGACTAGGATATAGAAGTCTTCCATCTTCCAACATAACCTCTAAACTCTATAGATGAATATATTATCCTCTCTTGTACCTGATAACGTTCCTTCCATATTTTAGGAAAGTAAGGAGAATAGACAAATTATAAGTTAGGATTCAAATGGATAGTGGTCATTTTATTCCCTCAGACCCATAGCACCTAACAAGTAGGTTGTTAGAGTTCCATTTATGAGGATCCTCCACCTCTTTGTTCCACTGTTGATAATCCTCCACCTTTCTATTAATCCATAATGTGGAAGTATCTTAAATGAGGCTAATACTAAATTTCTCCTTCTTATATCCAAACCAAACTATGTTCTCGTGTAAATGTTTGGATACTATTATTCCCATTTAATGTTCTTTATAAGATCAAATTTTGACCAATAATTACACATTATCCCTACCATAATAGAATTATATTAAAGCTTTTCTTATAAAGACATATGAAAAATAGGATTCAGCTCATTTAATAAAAAGTCATTGAAAATATTGTGAAGATCTATGGTCCCAAATATGTATAAAATTAGAAATCATGATCTTGTATGACTTAGTTAGGTGGAGATACCTATTCTCTTTCATAAGATGACTTGTATGATATGAACTTCCCTTATGATTTCCTTAGTTGTATTGAAGTGATGCTCTTATCCATACGTTTTTCAATATTTCTAAATAATATAACTTATGAACCCTTTTCTCTTGCTAGAGGCACTATACAAGAGAATTTGTTAGCGCAAAATTTTATTTTATTATATGGAGGGACTATGATAATGAGAATAAGTTGATATCTCCAAATATCGCATCTCATAACTTACTTATTAATATTGTTTTTATTTATGGTAGAGTGTTATTATCTGATATTGACATCATATCTATCTATCTTATGAGTCTGATTATCAAATATTTTGAATTGATTTCTTCTCTGATAATTAGTGCACACATATATAATATTTTGGAATATCAAAGGCATGTTCTTTGATAAAATTAAATATTTATAGTACTTAAAAAGAACTCACAACCTCTCCCTTATTTTTATCTTGGAACCAAGATGTAGTTGAAATAGAGCTCTCTCCATATCCATTGCATATGATTCACATCCTTACATCGAGTGGAAGAATCAGGATTCTCATGTCGTATATGGCTTCCCTAGGACCAACACTAATGCTCTATGAAGATTATCATAAACCATAGACAACTAATACATTGCATAATCAACAACTCTTTCACAAATCTAGTCTATGGCAGTCCAAACCCAACCCAAAGGAATATCATATGGTAGAGGTTTATGGACATATAAAACTCTATCCATGGGAGTTGGGCGATTATTGGAGATTTGAACACCATGTTGTCTTGAAAGAAAAAAGAAGGTGGCACCACCTTTGAACATATCTCAAGTACTAAATATTATGAATTACTACTCACTAATGGATTGGAGGACCTTCCTCCAGGTGGACAGTGGTATGCTTTCAAAAGATGAGGTGTATTTGAGAGAATGGATCACCTCATCACCAACAAAACCTAGCTACAGAGAAACTCAAAAACCAAAGAATCTATCCTTCCCCATATATACTCTGACTACAACCCAATCCTGATAGAAACTGGCCAACCTACAGGCTCGAGAAGCCTACCCTTCAAAACTCTATCTAGTTGGATGATTAAGTCAAATTTTTCCCAGCTGCTAGTTGCCAATTGGGACAATGCCAATCCATTTACTTAAGACTTGCAATCCTTTAAATCATTGATCATGAAGTGGAATGCCTCTACATCAAAGTCTCATCACCGTAACAAGAATACAATCATCAAGAACCTTGACTTGTTGTAGGTATCTCTTCCCTCTAACCCAAATTCGTAAAATGTACTCAAGTGCATTGAGTTTGAGGAAAACCTACAATAAATCTAGCATTGATAAGAAGTTGATTGGCATTAGAAAGAACACTTAATTGGCTAAAGCACGGGGATGGCCACACCAAAATTTTGCACTATTATGCCATGGATAGAAGATTCAAGAATAGAATCACTACTCTAGAAGACCAATATGGCAAATGGATTACTGAAGACAACCTGTTGAAGCAACATGTTTGGACATCTTTCCAGGACCTAATAACATAACAACCTCATAGACATAAGGCGGCCTTGCATTATTTTGGCTCTTTCCCTAGACTTAAGTCCTCACAACTCATCTCCCTGAGCACCCCCCCAACACCAATACAAGTCAAGTATGCACTCTTCCAACTCAACCCATCCAAAGTGCTCAGCCCTGATGGCATCCACATCAAATTTCCACAAAAAATGGGATCACATCCACAACTCTTAATTGCAAATGGTCACCTTAGCATTTGATAATGACGTTATTTACTTAGAACTAGCCCAGTTGCACATTGTCTTGATTCCTAAATCAAGCATCACTGCAACATATAATGATCTTAGGCCTATCTCTCTAACAAACAACTATCTGAAGATCATCTCCAAAGTATTGGTTGATCGATTCATACCCTATCTAAATGAATGGATCGCCTCAATGCTATCTACCTTCATACATGGAAGCTACATCACTGATAGTAAACTTTTTGTCGAAGAAGCAATTTATACAATGTGCTTAAAAAAAGGAAAGAAGAGCCTTATGGTTTTTAAAGTTGATCTCTGAGGCATTCGACTGGATTAAGTTGGACTTTGTCAAGGAAGCCCTTTCGAACGAGGGACTTCCAAAAAAATTAAGTAACCTTATTACAGAGATTATCACCTCCAGCTCTTCCTCTATCCTATATGAATGCATTTTCTGGCCTTCACTCAAAGAGTGCCAAGGTGTGTGCCAGGGGGACGCTCTCAGTCCCTATATCTTTGTTCTTTTAATTGAACAGATCAGCCAACCTATTAACATTACAGCTTTTGAGAAGATATGGAAACCCTTAGCACTTTCCAATAACGGTATCTCTTGTCACATGTCTTCTTTGCAGACGACCTGCTACTTCTCATTGAATCTTTTGTGTCCCAAGAAGCCACAATCAAATTTGTATTGAAATAGTTCTTTGTTATATCTGTTCAATTAGTCTTGACAACCAAATAGTGTTTCTTATTCTCCTAAAACCCTAGAAATCCTTTAAAAAGAAGCATAATAGAAATCTAGGCATTTCTTTTACGGAAGACCTCAAAAGATACCTTACATAGTAATTTACTATCCTTCATCGCAGAATCAACAAAGGCACCCACAATGGAGTATTAGAATCATTAAAATCCAAGATGCATAGCTAGTAGTTCGACACTTATCACTTGTAGGAAGAATCATGTTGGCTAGAATGACCTTGTAGGTGATCCCATCCTACATATTGTAGTTCATCTCACTTTTGTCAACTTTATGTGATGACATCAATAGACACGTTCACAACTTCATGTGATTGGAGCTAGAGACCATAGGATACCATCTCTAGTCTCTTGCAAAAAAAATGCATCGAATGAAGATATTGGTGGGCTTGTCATCAAAGATTCTAGGGATTACAATTGGGTGTTAATGCAGAGAAACTCCTGGGAATTCCACAACAACCCAAAAAACTATGGGTAAATGGTATATGCATGAAATTCATCAATAATAGACGGCTTGAGTTTGGACCATGGTCCTCAACTTGGTTCTTTACTAGAAAAAACACCCACATGGTTGAATCCAATTTTAGAAGGATAATCAATGATGACAACAACAACAACATATGGACAAATGCTTGTCTTACTAAGCAAAGTGTTATTCAATTGCAACCAAACTTCATCATACCCAAAGCACAAGAGGACCTCCTTGTGGCCTTCATCATTGTCTTAGAAGTAAAATGAGACTGGAGTTTCATACTCAACAATCTTCCTCCCTATACATGGAAGTAGGTACATGGGATCCCCCCACACCAGAGTGTGGTAGTGATTGTTGTTCGTGCAACCACGAGACTAGAAAGAAGCTCAAAACTAGATCTGCGTACTGATGGATCCTCAAGGACAAAGAAACATTTAGATATGGAAATTGGAAGGAAATATGGAAGCTCAAATTGCCTGAAAGAATTGGAACCTTCTTGTGGATCATGCCATATAAGGCCCTACTCATGAATATGGAGAACAAACAAAGACATATGGAATTAGAAGGCTCCTTCTCTCAATGCAATAATGTTGATGAAATCCTATTGCATTGTCTTAAAGAAGTAATTATTTATTCTCACTGATGAAACCTTCAACCCTTATATTGGTGCATTCACCCATGGTATCTGTGTTGTAGACAACAATGGCCAATGCATCCAAGTTGTGGGCTATCCAGACCATGTGGCTAGTGCTCAAAGCTGAATTTCCAGTACTTGTATATGCTTCCCAACTATGCAAAGATATGAACCTACTAAACTTCACCATCCTTTCTAACTCCAAGAAAGAAATCAACATGAGTACTAATGAAACTACTACCTCTCCAAAGTTCAATCCATATCAAGGTTTGCTGAACTCCAAGAACAACATCTTCTTCCTCAAATCTATCTTTCATACCACGCTCCTTTAATATTGTCGTTGATGTAAAAACCAATTTTTCCTTAAGAACAAATATTGTGGTACACTTTACTTATAAACCTTAATGGATTACACATGAGGTCAAAATATAAATGGACTTTTCTACTAGCCATGGGTTAGCTTCTAATTATTGATCTTTATTTTGCAAAAACAATATATCTTAAGATGAATATTTTGTATTGAATCAAAAGACTAGCAACGAAATACAAGGGAATCTTTTGCTTCAAGGATACTAGCATAATTTTGTACCTTATCATATATAAAACCTAAGAAAGTATTTATGAATGGAAATAAAATCATTTATCATTTCTAGGTTGAGTTAAACATGTTTAATGATTGTTATTTTCATTTTCTTAATATTGGACCTTATCATCCCCTTTGCGACTAGTGTCTCTATATATAGGGACCAAAAATTTAGAAAATGATAATGAGGAGAAGATTGGGCATAAACATATACACACATGGGCCCCACAAAGAATAAATTTTAATAAAAATGTAGAAGATTATGGGTTATTTAAGTAATATCAAATACATAAATCATATTAGGTTAATAATATCAATAAGATTACTTCGAAGAAGATTCATTTGAGTAAGATGGATTACTGAGAGATGTATAAATGATGACACTTTTAGAGACAAATAATATGATGCTATTACTCATTGATAGGGAAATCAATTATGCACTTTAATGGTAACATTCTACCTACGTTCATACGGAGGTGAGAGATGATCATAATATTCCCTTATAGAGATATCCTTGGCTACAAGGGGATAAATTATCAATGATAGGTGTAGTTCATATGAATGCAATAGTGACAATGTCGAGAAACATAGTTTCATAAATGAGTACTAGATGCTTTCTTATAAGTACATCCATATACAAAGTTTAGATCTTCTAGATCATGAGTTGACCTACTTCAAAGGGATAAAGAATGACCTCTATTCTTAATAGTATACAGTGAGATATTAAGAAAAATGATAAAAGGTCTTCTTGAAGATAGAGAAGTAAACAATTACTTATTATGGTAAACTATGAAGACAAACATAGACACTACAATTCATGTGATCACATATGGATGATTCCTTTTACTCTAACGTTCTCCCTAAAATTTCTTTTTCCCTTGGAGTTATTGTTGGTCTTTTGTTTCTCATTTTCTTATATTTGTACAAGTTCCAAGTTCAAAAGTAAGAAAACATGAACCAAAATTTTGAAGTGAAAAGAAGTACAAACCAAATAGATATGGGCACACATTTTAAGTTTAGTATAATCTTTTATCTGCACTAATAGGAAATTATCAATAAAGAAGAAAAATGGAAAATTGGGGTATGGAGATCATGTTCTTTGTAGTTTATAGCTAGTAGAGAATGATGGATATGAATCCTAATTAGGTTATATGTCATGAGGGTTATGAACTTTTAATATGTTTGTTTGATGTATGTTACAAATAGTTGTTGGCTCTTCACTTGTAGTAATGAATGTCTAAGAATATATGAGTTATATGTTACCA
The DNA here is from genome assembly GCA_963693085.1 of Alisma plantago-aquatica. Taxonomy (NCBI): domain Eukaryota; kingdom Viridiplantae; phylum Streptophyta; class Magnoliopsida; order Alismatales; family Alismataceae; genus Alisma; species Alisma plantago-aquatica. The sequence continues at coordinate 83,365,848 of OY856415.1, read as the reverse complement.
TTAAAATCAATTATATAGACAAAATTCCTATGATAATGAGATGATGATGTCATTAGAGAGTTAGTTTTTGCAAAACTCTATCATTTTACTATCCCCTTATAAGGGGGTGTGAGGTTCAACAAATAGGTCAAGTTAGAAACAAATTATAGGAACCCTTCTAGATAATAGAGAAATTTGGTAGAGTGGATTATTTCTGAGTTGCCACATGTACATACATAGTTCATTATATTTTCAACCTTTAAATATCAAGAATGTATCATCGAGGTACAAATTTGATTTGATCTGACAAGTCTACTCATAACAGAGAAGATATACTATATAAGGATGGATGGGTGGAGGTTCTGAACATGAATGTCTACAAACAAAGAAGATGAAAATTACCAATGAAGGTGTTGTTCCATATTCCTATGGTATTGGATGCCACATGGGACTTAGAAGAGTATATGTGGTGTAGTGATCCTACTCTTTTCTAAGAACTCCCATATTAGATACTAAAGAAAGGGAATTGTAAGGACCCATACCCAAGTTTTTAGGTAATTGGTATTAACACTGGATACAATTGGCATCTCCTTTTTAAAAAAATAAAAAATATTTTTAATGAAATTTGTAGATTATAATCACCAGAAAAACCTCATATACCCAAAACCCCAAAAATTCATTTTTACCAATTCAACCCAGAAAGATCAAAATACACTTCCCAAAAGGTAAAATTTGGGTTTGGTAGGGATATAGTAGGGTTCCTAAATAATCTGACTTCCATTGCATTTGGCAGTGAAATAAAGTAGAAAAACTAAGATTTTCTTGTAAGTCTTATTTTTTTTCCATCCTTCTATTTGCAATTTAAAATTTCACAAATTTACCTATTAAAACTAAAAACTTTAATTAATTCCTTGTCTTTTCTACTACTCTCTTTATACATTCTTGTTTAATAGGTTCTAGTTGGATTTAGTTGTATTTTGTTATCTATCTAGGTAAATATCTTGCTTGGTGTATAAGAGATTGAAAAGTTGATCACTTGTGCATTTTTCACTATATAACTATTGTTGGATTGAAGTTTCCATTTCAATTATGCTCGATGCCATCGTACATCTATTTGGTTCTATCTCTAGATCCCCAAAAATGGTCCTTTATCTTGGAAAAAAAAATTTTCCATTTTAAATTCAGTCATGTGCCTTTAATCTCATTGTTAGGTTGTATATGCAGTTGATGTGAGTGCTCCTTTAGCAACATCAATATGAGTTTATTTTTGTTCCAAAATAGTAATCATAATGCAATTGAAATTTAAAATAATGGTTGGAAACTCTTAAGAAATGTTGTTGATCCTTAGACGTGAATTAACTAAGTACATGATTTGCACCAATTCAAATGAATCTGTCAAATCAAATGTGTCGATAATACTAATCTAGAAGGAAATGAAGGAAAAGGGAGAAGGCATATTCTGGGGAATTCTTGGTATTTTCTTGGATCTTCAAAAAAAAGTGATAACTAGGATATCTTGGACTGAGGTGAATGAAGTTCAACCTTCCTCTTTAGGAAATCAACCATTTCACCTCTACTTTTTCCTTTTAAATAATGAATTTAAAACCAAATTCAAAAAATGAATATCATATTATTTTAGATCAGAAGGCCTATTTTAGAGTGTAAATTAGTTTCATAATGTGTTCCATTCAGTTGTTGAACATTTTGTTATACCTATAAATCAAATTCTTATTCAATTTGGCCCTATATTACACATAGTATGTTATGTAAGTAATTAATGTGGAGTTTTGCCTCATATGTGTACAATAAGTATTAATAAAATATAATCTTAAAATGTTTGAGTATTTAATTTATGATGAGTATTTTCTTGTTTAATTCGTAATGATTGCATAGAAACATAAATTCAAAAATAAAGTGTTGAATTCCATGTAAGATGAGTAATTTCAATTCAATTTTCTAATATAAATGTAAAATTTCCACTCCATTGCACATGATGATTTGAATATGATGCATACATGATTTTTGAATAATATAATGATTAATATATTATTATGATATGAGAATTTCGGATTCAATCTTGGAATTCTAGTTTCATTATTTTTTTAATTGGACTCATTAAATTATTTCATTCATATAGATGTTGGATAACATTATTTGGTGAAGGGTTTTAAACCCTATGTTGACTAGTTTTGTTAGTCGTGGCAAATAATGTGTTAATTTTCTGGTGTTGAGTCAATAGATGGATAAATTTTAGCGTGGAAAGAGTAGCTAAATATGATGAGTATGTTTATAAACCATAGAATAATAAAACCTTCTGACCTTAGGAAAAATATGAGATGGTTGATCCTCAGACGAATCACAAAATTGTGAAAAGGTACACCTAAAGCATTAATGTCCTACCATGAACCATTTTAGTTGGATTCTAGATGGATTCAACTAGTATTTGAAACTTCTTTCTAATTTTACAATATTTTATCTTTCATCATTGTACATGTTTCATGGTTTTTATGTTCTATCCTCATTCTCCCTATGTTACCTTTTATTTATTTATAACCCCCATGTGTACAATAGGTATGGAGACTATATTCAATTTCTAGGTGGTTGTTGTATCCCTATAAGATAGGTTTGGTGGCATGGTAGCGGATTGAGCCTTGTGATTGTATTGAAGTGTGTGTAAACACTATGGTTCACATAGAAAGTTTATTCGTCTCATTATCTAAGTGTAGTTTGGTGTTAGTATCTTTCTAATATAGGTTAATCTAACAATTTAACTATATACAAGATGACTACTACTTGGTTTTTTATCATTTCTTGGTATTACTTATGGCCACAAAAAAAATTTAGTATTGCCAAAAATATGGTTTGTATACTTTAGAATTGATCAACTAAACTTGTTCTAGAATCATGTTTACTGTATTAGCTATGATTTAAGCACTACTTTCAAAGTGAACAACATATTATATAAGTTTTGTTTTCAGAGTAATCTTACTCCTGCAAAAAAAAAACCACAGTCCCACATTTTTTCTTTAGGTGTCATTTAAAATCTATTAGAACCTAGGAGGACGATATGGAGCATGTAATGTCCCATGATTTTAAGTCTCAAATTTAATTATCTAAAAAGGAATTATTGAAATACCCATGTTTCCAAGGTACACCACCTTTTTTGGAAGTCCATCACTGAATGATTATGTGGTTAAGCATGCTCAACCCAGAGTAGCATTAGAATAGGTGACCAATCGCGAAGTTTATCTTGGCTTGCACATTAGTGAGGACAAAGCATGTAGTTAAGGCTACTGGTTGTCTTTGAGGTAAGTAGTCATTCCTAAAACTCTACTAGTGCCTTGGGCAGTGGGCCCAAGTGCAACAAATGATATTATACGGCATGCCAGTCTTGAGTCATGCGGTCCAGGATTGTTGGAAAGGGATGTCCATGATGGTTTACCCAGTCTTCTATTGGTATTCTATGATCAAGAGACACGTGTCATTCTGGGTCTAAAATGGGGAATTAATATAAGGCCATATGGTTGATCCTTGATGAGGATGTCAAGAGTCTAAGGGTGGGAGATTATAACATCCCGGGATCTGAGGCTTCAGATATCATGATCTTAAAAGGAACAATTGGACTACCCATATCACCAAGGTGCACTTCCTTTTTAGGGAGCTCATCACTAATGAACTTTGTGGTTATGAATGTTCATCCGAGAATAGTACTAGTATGGGTGACTAGTCAAGAAGATTACCTTGGCTTACATCTGAGTAAGGACAAAGTGCACAATTAAGGCTAGTGATGGTTTATGTGGCCCATTGTCATTCTTGAAACTCTACTTGAGCATTGGGCAGTGGGCCAGGGTGTTGTAGAGCATGCAGAAACATATTTCCAAATCATATGCAACATAATATGATACTGAAGTACTTCCTAACATCAATAATAGGAAAGCATAGTGTTTATCTCATGAACATAAAACATAATATCAGAAATCTAATCCACATAAAGGACAAAATGACCATGCTAAAAAGACACAGGTAAAGATAACACAACCACGTACCCAAAGGGAACCCCTCAATGATCCAAGCATTTGTTTAGTAATCTACACCAGAAGTATTCAAGTGAGTAGGTCTCACTATCCATATAATATACCTCACAGGGATAAATTCATCAATAGCATGAACCAAAGAGGAAAATAAGTTATCCTATTCGGGTACAATATTCTATCTTTTGAGCTATCTAAACATATGCACTAAGTATGACTTAGGTGTAAGACAAAATTTAGGAAAGTAATATTTTCTAGATGAAGGTTAACAATATAATGATCACACTTTTCAATATGGATATTTCAGAAGATTGTAGAACTGTCAACTATCACTATTTTTGTTGTTTTGGATACCACAATGTACATGATTATTACAATAATAAGAATAAATTCAAATATTTTGAGAATTATCATATCATACCTTTATTAAGAGCTAGGTTCCCCATGTTATCAAAAAATATGAGAGAACATTGTTGTCACGTAAATATTGTGTTAACTAATATATTGAAGGACAACTAATTAATTACCGCCAATGTTCAAGGTGGTGCATCATAATCTAGCCTCAAGTGAGACGAATCTGTAAAGGATCAAAGCCCAATAGAGTCAAAACTCCATAAAAAACAAATCAATTTCTAATTCAATATTAATTTTTTTCAGAAATCGTAAAATAGAAGTGATGACCGTGAAGAGGGAAGAAATGATTATCAACAAGATTAGGTTCACTAGAATACAATACATAATGCATGAAATACAAGATAGAAAGAATAACACATAATAGAATCAAGAACCTAGTACCTTATGCCAATTAAGAGCATCTAATAGGACGAACATCAGGCTCAACAATTCCATCTTTTCAAGAATCCAATGAGAAAGAATGTACTAGTGTCATCATATGTCACTTTTCTTGGAAACAACTCCTTCGATTATTAAAAGGTGAATTTACCATTTTTCACTTAGTAGGTAGAATCCTTCACAACCTCAGTTGATTGTTATAATGTCTCATAATTAACTTGTCAATTTCTTTTTCTATCTATTTATTCATCACCTTAGAACATGAAGTCACATATGTTATACTAATCATTGGACATCATTACCGTCTTATATGCGTTTTCTCAATATTTTGATGCATATAATAAAATTTACACACACACACACACACACACACAGATATATATATATATATATATATATATATATATATATATATATATATATATATATATATATATATATATATATATGAGTGTGTGTGGGTGTGTGTGTATATGTGTTTATAGAGAGAGCGGATGTTATACTAGCCCCATGGGTACTATAGCATTAGCTACCTGAAGTAGTACTTCACAAATCCCATAATTTCAAATTAGAATTTGTGCATCTGTAGTCAGATCTTAGTCTTGAATACATGTGCAACAAAGAAAAGATTAGTTTTTTCCTTCCAAACTAGGAAAAACCTTTGTGTGCAATTACTCCACCATCTAAAAACTCCAAAATTACACCTTCCATTCTTCAGGAACACAATTCTTGATTCCAACCCCATTCACCACTCAACTTCTTCATCATTCTTAATACCCTGTCCATTCCAACTAGGTTGTACGTGGTTTTTCTATTATGCATGTGTCCTTTGCTCTGGTAGTCAACTGTTGGTGTGTTAGAGTTGTTGTCATTAGAGTCAAGGAATGACCATGTTGGTTTCAACTACCTGGATTCATTTAACTTGATTCTAGTTTCATGTTGTTACATTCAAAAAGCAAGAATAAAAGGAGAAAATGAAATGGCTAAGAGGGTAATGAAGAACAACGGCAAGGGAAAGAAACAATCGAAGAAGATAATGTAACAAAGGATGATGATGTTGTTGACATAATCAAAGGAAATAACATCACATAGACTATACACGAAGAGAGTGTAATGAAAGAAGGTGTTGAAGAAGATTAAGTAGAGGATCAAAAGATGAATGCAATGAATAGAAAGAAGAAGGATATAAAGAATACAAAGTAGAGTATGAGTGTTTCATATGAGGGTAATGATGAATAATCATCAGATAAAGAGAGAGAACATGGGCAACAATCTACTAAAGATGCAAGTGATGCGTGAATGATAGTGAACAAAGGAAAATAAGGGAATGAAGTTGATCACAAAAAGGTTGACTAGGACACTCATGTGTCTAATACTGCTCAAGAAGAGTCTTGGATAATAACAAAAGATGATGAAAACCAGAAGGAAAAAAGTAAATGATTATGAAAGAAGACATCAAAGATAAAGGAAAGGGCAAATGTGTGGAAGGTAACATCACTTTTCTTTTTAGTAATGCACTTGATTTTTTTGAAAGAATAAGTATAGGATATAAATAAAAATGTGAAACTAAAATTAAACACTCTAGATTAAATGAGATATATTTATTACAAAAAGGTAAGATTTGATGATAGAAAGTAAGAATAGAAAACAAAAGTAATCATTAATGTATAGAAGAAGCTATCTATACAAAGAATATAACTATTCAGATAAAAAAATAATAAATAAGTACAACAAGAAATGTTTATTAGAAAATGTAAAAATAAACTACGAGAAGTAGTGAGTCATTGGATAATGCATCAAGTACACATAAAATGAAAAAAAAAATGGATTGTTCATTGCTAAAAATAAAAATTGCAAAAATAAAGTAATAAATATTTATAGTAAGTAATTATTGAACTTAGAAAGCAAAGATTGAATACAAATAATAACTATTAGGTTAAAAAGGTGATAATTTAATACTAATGGTAATAATTAAATATAAAAATTAACAAATAATCACATAAATATAAAACTTGGAATGAAAATACTCATTTACTATGAAGACTTGACATATATATTAACAAAACTAGTAAGTAATTAAGATCATATTTTAATCTTGTTATAGGTACACAGATGCTATACAAAAGATGATATATGAAGACTTCCAATAATATTCAAAATATTATTATGCTAAGTAAAAGTCAAGTCAAAATGTTAGGAGCAACTATAGTTTGCAAATTTGATAGAAATACTTCATCTAATTGTAGATGAGGCATTTTTAGAGCATTTGATAAAAAGGTATGTAAACGATGATAGATTCATGATAGTGTCAAGAATTAAGGCTAGAATGACAATATAAGATGTTGCAATATGATCCCACATTTACTATGTAGTGGGATAGAAATCATACCAAGAAAGAAGTCACAAATAGCAAAAAACTTTGGGAAGATTGGTTCAATGAAGGGAAATTGGATGAGAAAGGAAGTAAAAATGTGAATGGAAGTAGGGAGAAGGCTAAGACAAAAAAGAGGAATGCTGAGTTGTATAAGGAGAGCTTGTGAAATTTATGGAAAGAATTCACAATGAATTATGTAGAAGAGAGAAACCAAAACACATTTCGAGCATGGAAGTTGTACCTTTTGGCATCATTCCCAGTTATTAGAAACAAGTTACCATGTCATCCAATTTTTATTCCACTAATACGATGTAACTGTAGTCGCATAGTTAAATTAGGTTAAATTAGTCCACAAACACATCATCAAGAAGATGAGTGATCTAAGTGAATATGTTAGAAGAAAGAGGACAAGGGAGATCAGTAGAAGCACATATTGCACTAAGAATGTGTTATGTACCTATGTGGTAATAAATTAATTATATAAACACATATTTTTGGATTGTAATTGCATATTATTAAATTATTAAGGCTACATTTGATATTTATCTAGGTCTGGGCTTTCAAGATTACATGAAAAGCAACTTCCATGTTCAAAGAAGCTAAGACAAGGATAATGAAATGGGTTTCTTCAATTAAGAGGAACAAGTAACCAACAAGCTTGAGTATTGGCATGGTAATTATATAAGATAAGAATATGAATGAAGCATTTCATAAATTAAATGTATAAGATATATAAGGTATATTATGTCATTTTTCTTAACAATGTGTATAAGTATTGGAAAATATGTACAAGAATGAGAAAGATGATTGGGAGTCTATAAAGACAGATATAGAAATATCATACTACCTTTCATCATACTGGGCAAAGTAAGACATTATCAAATAAGGTATTTACAAAAGTTGGGCTAAGATCAAGGATGATTAATGGCTTGGGGCAGAGGGTGCAATTTTTGAGGATGGACTATGACTTCAAATGGAAGACTATACTAAAGTTTCATGCCCCACATTTTCTTCATTAATAGAAAAAAATGAAAGATAGAAGAAAAATTGGGAGTAGTTGAAGAAGAGAACATAAGATACATGAGAGAAGTTGAAGATTATAGGCTAGCAACAACTACAAATATAAGCACTCCCATTTTTAGTGACAATAAAATGTGGCATTCATTATATGAAAATTAAGTGATGAATAAGACAGAGGAGCTTAGATGGAAATTGATAATTATAGATAAAGTTGATACTCATTTGAAAGAGAACTAACATAAAATAAAGATGGAATTTGATAATTTCGTGAGTAAATCAACAAAAAATGATGTTGGCAAAGAAGAAACACCAAGTAAATGTGTTGAGATAGAGGTGAAGAAGACACCAAGAAAGCTTCATCTCAGATGGAAGTTCGTTGAAGAATATGAAGTACTTTAAATGTATGATGAAATATTTAATGATTTTGAGGAAGCTACAACAAATGAAAGGACAAAGTAGAAGGCCAGCCTACTAGGGATTTGTAGAAGAATATGGTGAAGAAGAGAACAAACATGTGGATGTTGTAATTAAAAACATATAGACATGAGAAAAAGTAAATTATGTAGAAAATGAAGAGAATATTAAAATTCATTCTGATGGAAGTAAGGAGAATAAGCCAAAAGTAGTGAGAAAGAGAAAGTGGGCCCTAAGGAAAGATATAGGAAGTATTAAATAAAATATAAAATAAGGGGACATGCTCTGGTAAGGGTAAATGACATTGATTCAAATTTTTATGTATTTGAAAATGGTTTCAATAAATAACTAGAAAATGTTACTTTAAATATAGAAAAAGTATCCATGTTCACAGGATTAGATCATTTCAAGAAAACAAACATGACAGAAGATGTACAACATTTCATACAAAACATAGATGAAGTGAAATTCTTTTTCATTTTATTATACTGATTTACACTACATTTTAGTCATTTACTATGCAAACAAAATAGTTACATTCAGCAAATAATTATTAATTATTATACAAAGTTGTTATTGTACTAATACAATAGTTACTTTCTAGATTTAACAGCTATAATACAAGAACAAAACTTACACTCTATACATGATATTTCCTATTTTAACACAACTGTTAATGTCCAGAGCACTTAGCGACAAATAAAAATACAGCAAAACTTATTAAAAATGATAAATAATATACAATTGTCAATCTGTAATTATAAATTGTCTATATAACTTCTTTTGTATGTAATTTTGGAAGAAAAATCAATAATAAACAAGTCTACCAGAAAATGGAGTTTTGGAAAAAAATCTTGGTACATGGAAAAAGGCCTCTCAGTACTCTTTTTAAAATGAAAATAATTCCATCCCCTATAATAACTAACTTAATATTTTTTATAATCTTACTGATGCTAAATGAAAAATGTAAATTTTTAGGTTATATATTTCTTTATGGAGATGTTAAAATGACAACATGAAAAATGGAAAAAGGCCTCTCAAGAATTATGAATCTGAATTACATTTGTTGTTTACATGATTCTAAAACTTCATTTGTTGATGTTGACATTCATATGACGTGTATGTTGTATTTGTAGAGTTATAAATATAAAAATTAATTTTTACATTCTATACATATAAGTATGGAAATTGTTATCTCATGCTATCATTGATTTGTGATTTATTATGATTTGCTAATATACTGGTTAGACGTGAGGCTCTCAATTCTCATTCAGGTGTATATGATACACAAAAGGATGATCTGTTTCCACTATTTGAACTATATGAATAGTATTAGAACTCCAAAATTAGGGATGTAAATTTTCGAACAACATTAAGAAAAGTAACTATGTGAACTTAGAACTAACTATTTTACATATAAAGTAACTAAGTGTCCACTAAGTAACATAATGTTCTATTCTGTAACTATAAGAAAGTAGTGTAATTACTAATGGTAAATGTAAATTATTTCAAACTAAGAGAATATTAATTTTGAAATGAATTATACATACTATATTTCTTGTATATTTTTGAAATAGAGGCAAATGAATGATTTTTTCATAGTTAGCATGCTACATTAAAATATTTAAATTTGTTGGATCACGCATAAATGCAATCATGAAAAGTAACTATTAGAACAAAAAAGTAACAATGTGAACCAATAAACATTTGACAAAAAATGTAACTACTAGATCCAAAAACATATTGTTTGATATAAAATTTAACATATGACTAAAAATGTATTATTATGAGCCGTAGTACATACTAAATTGTAGATAGAAACAATACTCTATAACGAGTCTAAGCTAGTCATAAAGGAATGGATAAAAGTGTAACCATAGATCCAGTTATGTAATACAAACCGGATATGTATATCACATTATACTCTATAAGAGAATGAACCTCATTATATAATCAATACGCATCCAACACAGAACAAAATTTTTAAGAATGAATTATATTGCATCTTAACATAGATATGAATTTGATACAAACTGTACTCAACAAAAAGATTTTTTATAAAATGGAGCTACAATCAATTTCCAGTTATGAGGATTACAACGTCCATCTCATTCATTGCATTTACATTAAATTTCAATAATACTCACAAAGGAAATATCTAGATAACAATAGAGAACGCAACAATATCAGTCCAACAATATCAACCAAAAAGTAGATGAGCAAAAGTTATCAATAGAAGAAGCAGCAACAATAACAACTTTAAGGATCCAAAAACATCATTATAGACCAAGCAAAACCATTACATAAAAAATAACCATCACAAATCCAGTTTGCATTACTACAGATCAACAACAACAACAACAAAGAAATTATTTAAGACTTAGATTAGAAGTAGTAGAAGAATAACAAAGCCACCTTGCCAACAACTTCTTCAGCATGAAGACCTTGTCAACTCTCAATATGGAACTACTGAGTTCCTACACATCTATAGACCAAAAGAAAGATGAAAATTATGTGGATTTACAATAGATATTTGTAAGAAGAGTAAACATGCATACCTATTTTTCTAAAGGACAATTTCTACTATCATGATTAACACCATACTGCAAACAATTATTACAATGTTTAACTTTAGATATGGAAGTTTTAATTCTAGATTTATACCATACATTAGACACTCTAGGTTTTCCTTCAATTTTGCAAATACTAAGAACGTGAATCTTGACATCAGATGTAGAAGCCATACTTGAACTAGCTACACTAACATCATGATTATCTAATTCTAAAAGCTCCTTTTCTACAACAAGAAGCCTTTTGTGATAGAAATCTACAACATTGTTCCTACAAGCTATGTGTACAATGAATTAGACACATACACCAACTAAAGGGTCTTCTTGGTGGAAGAATGCATAAGGAGATACCTTGCCAAAAACCAAAAGGTGATTTTTGCACTATTTTCATCAACTAATTGATATATATGGATTAAGAAGAGCACAAAAATCACAACTCTTCAGATGAGCACGAATGTTCCTGCAAGGAATTCCTTTGAATTCTAACATGAAACACTTAGGATAGTATACCAATATATTAATCTTTCTTCTACACATGAAGACAATTAGATCCACCAACACAAGACATCTCAAAAACACCTTCATCAGAAGTTCCCTTCATGTTATGCATCATACTTTGACGAACTTTATATTGAAAGAACTTAATAATAGACGTGGTGGGTATACCTCTCGTTTGCTCCTCCAATGGTCGCAATGACGCCAAAGACAATTTGTTTGTACTTGTCACCAAGATCCTTGTAATTATGTATCTCCTAAACATGATAATAGACAATTTCCAAACTACAAATGAATTCAAATAGAGTCTTCCTTCTATTGACATGGCTTCTAATGAATGAATTTAGACTCTCTCTCCTTTGACTTATCATCATTACAACAAAAGAGCAATCCTTAATAAAAGATGGCACCCACTTCCATCGAATGGTATACACATCACAAAACCAATTAATTGACAATAAGCCTTTCTCTTCAATTACATAACTCTATCTCTCTTCAAGCATGTTTGTATCATCTATGTTCCAAACACAATCATTCAAACACTAATGATTTGGTCCTTATTAGGAATTCAATCAAGTTTGGAGGGAAGATTGTGTAAAATATGCTAGTTGCAAAAAATTTTCTTACATAATGGAAAAATACTAATAATTACAACATTCATTGTTGGGTGTTTATGATGGAAACAAGCTCACTACCAAACTACAATAGATATTTCTTGAAAAACCATGTGAATGAATTGCACTTTTCATTCAACAACAAAGTTGAATAAATAGCATTATCTTGTGATGGTGATCAACACTACCAAAGATTTCAAAAATAATGGAATACTTATTGGTATGATAAGTGGTATAAAATTCAATGCCATTGTCAAAGAGTAAACATTCAAGAATAGAGATTGGATCAGAACAATTATAGTGTGTCAAAAAACCATCAAAGTCAAACTAAAATCGATCACATAACAGGCGATGGCGGAGGTAGGGTTTGGCGGCCACGGGACTGGTGGCGGTCGTGGCAAAGGCTGCGGCGGCCGGGGCTTCACACACCAGCAACGCCCACCGGAGAACACCTCCATGATGGAACTTGATGAATTCCCTACAGACGGTGACATGGATATGAGTCAAGTGAAAGAAAATGAGGTCATGGCTAAACCTTCTTATAAGGATGCAATGATGGGAAGGGAAAGCGGCACGTTAACATATCTAAACCCTGTATCCCCTGATCTAGTAAAGGATACAGATATATCTATTGATCTATCAGGCATCCTCCCTTCAATCATGGCTCACAGAGAAGTAATAAAACCACTATGCAAGCCCTAGAAGCATGTGGTCATTGTCAAGGCTATTGGCATCACCATCGGCTTCCAAGTTCTAGTCAACAAAATTCAGTCCTTGTGGCGCCCTACTGAATCTTTAAGAGTCATTGACCTGGAGCAAGGATACTATATCGCATAGTTTGCTAATGAAGCAGACTTCATGACGGCTATGACGGGCAGCCCCTAGACAGTGTTTGGGAACTATCTTTCTGTGCAATCTTGGTCTCCCTCATTCCAGCCATCAGTCCCAATTCCCAAGAAGCTAGTTGTCTGGGTTAGGATTCTGGAACTTCCGATTTTTCTGTTCCAGAATCAGCTGCTATCAAGCGTTGGAAACCTCATCACCAGAACCGTCAAAATTGACAACACTACATCCCAAGGTTATCAAGGAAAGTTTTCTCACATTGTTGTTGATGTTGAAACCTCCAAGCCCCTCCTTCCTACCATATTCATCAACAATGAACATTTCAAATTACCAGTACGAAAGCCTGCCGTCAGTTTGTATGAAGTGTGGTAGGGTGGGTCATACATACACTGAATGCAAGTTTATCCAGTCAACACAAGATGTGACAGTTTCATCTTCCACCTCAGTTCCTCTACCAGGGGTCACATATAGCATGGCCATACATTCTCAAAAACTTGAGAGACACAAACTGCAATCCCAAACCAAGCCATCACAGAAAGCCTCAGGCAAAGAAACAAGCAAGAGTACTAAAGACAAGGATCTAGTTCCGATCATCGATACGGAAGCATCGAATGATGATGCGGATTGGGAAACCACAATGATCAAGAAGAAGAAGCAGCAAGCCAAAAAGCAGATCGAAGCCTCTAAAGCTAGTAAGGGAAACCCCAATGATCCCACAAAAAAGAAGGATGATATAGCCCAGTTCAACACGGCTGTTCATCTTCAAGAAGATCAGATCTCATAGGGTAGGCCAATATCCCCGTCATCCAGAGATTCCTACCAATTTTGTGCATCCAAGACAGCAGCAAACGCCCAGCAATGACCACCATTCCTTCGACAGGGTCAGGAAGGCAATGGCTTTGTTATGTTGAGGAACAGGAAAATTGTTTACCAATCTGTCCAGAGCCTGGATAGAGCCAGGATGAATGGTCGAACCCAGGACCCACCCCTAAAAGACACATCCTCCCTGGCCCCAGATGCAACCACATCATCCCAAACTCTTGAGTTTGGGAATGAGGAAGACCCCCTGTAGATGACACCTCTATAAAGGATGATAATGGTGACACACAGGCGGTGGGCTTGTGTGCTGAAATTAATTAACCCACCTCTCTCATCAACCTCTTTTAATGAATCTCTACTGCTGGAATATCTGAGGAGCAAGTAAAAGAAGTAAAGTTGGTCTAATGAAAGAGCTTAAATTATCTCATAAAATTCTGATCCTAGCCATTGTGGAGCCTCGTTGCAGTGGCTCAACTGCTGAAAACATCATTAAAAAAGTGGGGTTCCCTAACTCCCATAGAGTCAAATCTATTGGTTTCTCGGGTGGGATCTGGCTCATGTGGGATAACTCACACAATAGCATCGAAATTCTATGCAGCCACAGGCAATTCATCCACTATAAAGTGAACAACAATTGGTTATGTATGGTGGTCTACAACTGTCCTAATCTAGTTAAACACAGGTTCCTTTGGAATCACCTTGAAGAAATCTCAACCACAATCTCTTCTGCTTGGATAGCCCTTGGTGACTTCAACACCATGTTGGATATCTCTGAGAAGAAAGGGGGTACATACTTTGATAAATCAGCTTCCAACCTCTTCAATGAATGTCTACTGACTACTGGCCTTTCTGAAATAAGAAGCCAATGCCAATTCTTTACTTTCCAAAGAGGATGAGTCCAGGAATGGCTAGACCGTGCTATTGCTAACAATGATTGGGTCGAGTTACATTCAGACACGACAATCACTGTCCTTCCCTGAATTAACTCGGATCACAATCCCCTTCTCCTCTGTGATCATGTTGCATCAACAAGAAAATAGTATGTCTTCAAGACCAAAAGTAGCTCGCACATGACACAATCCTTCCATACTAATGTCCTACCTAGCTGGAAGAACAACCTTCCCTTACATGAAACTCTGTAGGCCTTCAAAACCATAGCTCAAAAATGGGACAAGAAAAGAGTTAACAGCCATCGAAAGGAAAAGGACATGCTCCTACATAGAATTAATGCATGTCAGGTACACTCACAATCTCCTCATGTCAATAATTTCATTGACAATTCTATTTGCCTACATGAACAATATAACCAGTTTCTCTTATGTGAGGAGGCCGATTGGAAGCAACGAGCCCATATTGATTGGCTCACTCTTGGTGACAATAATACAAAGTTCTTTCACTCTTATGTCAAATCCCTCCATCACTACAACAAGATCACCAAGCTTATGAATGCAACAGGTGAATGGATAACATCCCCATAGGATGTCAAATCCCTCATCGTTGGTTTCTTCTCCAACCTTCTCACGGCCACCCGCATGCCTGACCCAGTGGCAATTGCTTCCTACATAGGTTCCTTTCCCTCTCTTCAGGTTGAAGTGTTCAACAAGATCGCAACTTTTCACTTGGTTGAAGAGGTCTGCTTTGGTTCTTTTCCTCATGGCACCCTCCAAAGCCCCAGGACCCGATGGTGTACACAATGAATTCATATAAGAAAATTGGGGTACAGTCAATGCCTCTATCATGCTGACAATTAGGAAGGTCTTTACTACAGAGAAGATATATGAAGAACTTGCAAACCCGCATATGGTACTTATTCCTAAGGTGAAAACCCCCCAAAGTTACAGCGACCTTTGGCCTATCTCGCTGAACAATGGGTGCTTCAAACTTATCTCCAAGGTGCTGGTTGAAAGGATTAAACCCTTCCTCAAGGACCGGGTCTCTCCATCCCAGTCATCTTTCATTTCAAGATGACTCATCAGTGATAACATTCTTCTTGTCCAAGAGATTATCCATTCTATGAAATCAAAGGCTTCTTCCAAGTGCTGGATGTGTGTCAAGCTTGATCTATCTAAAGCTTTTGATCGTATGAGTTGCGATTTCATCAGTGATACCTTAAGCAGAATGGGTCTTCCTTCTAACATTTGTAATATCATTATGCAAATTATAACACAGGGGTCCACCTCAATGCTTTTGGAGGGAGCACCCCTACAACCTTTCAAAGCTTCCCAGGAGGTCAGATAGGGCGAACCCATTAGCCCATACATATTTTTTCTATGTATGGAGCGCCTCAGCCAGGAAATCACCTAGGAAGTATCTCATGGATGTTGGAAGCCTATTACTATATCTAAAGGAGGTACTCCAGTATCCCATGTCCTCTTTGCAGGTGATATCCTCCTCATCGGGGAAGCATCTACCTCCCAGGCGAAAGTCATTAAAGAAATTTTGAAAACTTTTGGCCAAGTCTCGGGACATGTAATCTCACTTGAGAAATCTAAATGCTACTTCAGTGCTAACCCCTCTCCGGCCATTCACACCATCAGCCGAAAACTAGGGATCCTCTGGACAACTGACCTGAGTAAATACCTTGGGGTACCTATCCTACACCATCGGGTTAATAAGAAGACACATGTTGATATTCTATCATCTATATGAAATCGCATGCATAGTTGGTCTATGAAGCACCTTTCACTGGCAGGCAGAATCACCCTTGCAAAATCAACCCTTCAAGCTATACCGACTCATACCATGCAATCGATGCAGTTGCCCCCCTCTCTATGCGATGACATTAATTGACATGTCAGGAAGTTCATCTAGTCAGGCAGCTGGGAACACAAGAAATTATCTCTTGTATCTTGGAAGAAGGTTACCTCCAGTAAGAAGTTTGGAGGCCTGGGTATTAAGGATGCTCAAGACCAAAATCATGCTCTCATGCTCAAGAATGTTTGGTCATTCCTCAATCAACCCTCTAAGCCATGGGTCAAGATCATGAAGGAGAAATATGCCCGGAAGGGTGTCACCACCAAGCAGCCTGGTTCCTCGATATGGAGCTTTATCAAGAAACATTTATCCAAAGTTCAAGATCTCAGCTATAGGGTAATTAATGATGGAAAAACATCATCTATCTGGACTAATCGTTGGATCCAAGGCAGGTCAATCAGAGACCTACAACTTGACTTCATAATTCTAATTGACCTTGCAGACCTGAAGGTGAGTTCGATGATACTTGATAATGGTGATTGGGATTGGGACTTCATTCACCACTTCCTTCCCCAGGTCACTTGGGCACATATCCAAGCTATGCCAGCCCCTTTGGATGAAGGAGGTAATGATTATTGGGGCTGGGCTCCAGAAATGTCTGGCAATTTCACTACCCGATCTGCATATCACTGTGCACGTGAACAAAAAGAAACTCATCTCCCGAGTAACTAGGAGAGCATCTGGTCTTCTGCCCTTCCAGCAAGAATGAAGGTGTTCCTCGGGCTACTCCAGCACAATGCCCTTCTTACTAATGTAGAGAAGCATAGATGCCATATAAACATCAGTGTCGACTATCCACTATGCAACAACACAGTAGATACCACTCTACACGCTCTCAGGGACTGCAATTTAAGTAAACCAGTCTGGCTTGCACTTGGCCTCTGTAATGACTTCTTCCTCCAATCTGAAGATATTTGGGTCTCCACAATCCATAATGCACCTAAGGACCTTGATTCCTCACCACCCATCCTACAGATGGCATGCTAGTACATCTGGCAGTGTTGTAATGAGCAATCTCATGAAAGAATCATAAAATTCACTGTGGCCAAAGTTGACTTCATTAGACAACAGGAACAAACTCTTCAAGCTAACTTCCGCAAGTTTTCTCTGCCCATCCATAAAACTCTGTCCAACACAACTAATACTATCCAGAATTACTATAGGTATGTCATGGTGGATGTGTCCTTCATTAGCAGATCTCTACCCAACGGTATAGGTATCTTAGCTATAGATCATTGCGGCACCTGCTGCCTTGGAAGGGGCTCAGTATCGCGTAGCTCTTGTGCTCTGGAAGTTGAACTCCAAGCTATCCCCCAAGGGATAGAAGTCTGCCACTCCAACAAATGGAACCGATCCTTGATCATTTCAGACTCCATTTAGGCAGTAACCTTGGAATCTACCTCTGACAATTGCCTTGGGAAGTACAGGCCCTATGTATCCAAGATTAAACATCTTGCACTCTATAGTGGAGTTCACATTAAACATATACCTAGACAGCAGAATGGTGTGGCTGATACATTAGCTAAGCGTGCTCGCTCTACTTCTGAAATTTTTTCCTTCATTAATAGTCCCCCTTGTCTCAATATGAGCACTTGTATAGACATTAAATCTCTATTTACCTACACTAGAGAGCAGGCTCAATAAAAGTATCTCTATGGTTACGCAAAAAAAAACCCATCAAAGTCTTTTAGATACACATAAAGAATTTAGAAGTCAAGACTCTAAAGTTTTTAAAACATTCCTACAACATATCAACATCATGTTCACCAAACTCTTTTATATTGTTGTTAATGTGTCCATGATAATCTCTACTTGTAAATGTCGACTTATCGTATCCACTGGAATTTTGATGTTATATATGCAAGCTGCTTAGACACATGTATATTGTCTTGACTAATAGAAGTGAACATGCCTTTTTGAGTCCAGTCAAGAGATGAATTACACTTCAAGTATCATAGGTGAGCAGTATCAGCAAGATAATGATTGCAATCCTCAACAAATGCACTAATAAACCATCTAGATGACGACTTCTCAAGTGTTAATAGGATCATGGCTTTCCACAGACACCTTTTCACAAAATGTATATTTCTTCATTTTGTAAAGTGGTGACGATTGATCGTGCAATGATGTATAATCACGGGTAGTAGGCCAATCACTACAAATCATGTTTTCAAGCAGACAGTTTCCCACCGCTCTCATTTTACATTATATTTCTATTTTGAGCAATCAAGAAACTCTACCGGTCACTTATTTCTCACTGTGAGAAATTGCTGCCATGATTCATTGGTGATGAGCCACTTACAATAAATGCAATCATGTTGCTCATTGTTGTATATATTTCTTGGACAACGTCTTGTGTAGATCACAAATTTCATCACAAATAAGACACAAAAGACCATTAGACCTTTTAGATTGACTAAAATGACCTTGTTTATCACAAACCAAATCTTTAGTCAGAAAACCTTTTCACATAGTGCATAGTGATTACTATCTTTCTTCACGTTTAACACAATCTTACCAGTGTATCTACAATAAAAGGCCATAACTTCATGTAAACTTCAACAATTCAAGTCCAATCCTAGGGACATCAGCTGAACAAATAATCTAAAAGTAAAAATATGAGGAAGAATTCGACTATCATAATAATGAATCATATAATGGCTAGCATCAATATCAAGTCAAGGATCCATAACAAAAACAAAACACAACGTGGGTTATGACATTAAAAAACAAATATGATATATCAATATTTGATAACAACACTTAGGAACTAACAACAACATGAACATGGATTGGGCAAATGTATTGGATCTAAACAAAAAGTAAACAAAATTATTTAAATGTAGAGGGTGACACACCTTTAGTAAATTGAAGCAATAAATTGTAACGGTAAATAACCTTCAATAACAAAAAGCATTGCATTGTAATTGATCCTAACAGAAAGTAATTAATATCAATGAATTATGATCGAATCAAACAGAGAGTAAATAATGCAATGTAGATCAGCAAAAATAATAAAATGAAATAAAAATGTACTATAATTGAGACAAAACATAGAGTACAAAGAATGACATGATTGCAATAGATTTGGGGCTAAAACGCTTGAATTAAACAAATGTAGAAGGCAATGATTTGTATCTCATGGGAAAGAAAGTATTGTAAATGATATAATACCCCAACTTATTGCATAGATGTTCGATGTGTCATCTCAAACACACCAAATCCACTAGAAAAACTTGCCTAAAGTTTACTATGTTAACTACAAATTATCCACTTGTAAACAAGTGGGTTGATTTGAGAATAGAAGGGATCGGTCCCAAAGAATGGCATTATTATTTGTAAATCCAAACTAGTTTCAAAGAATAGAATGCAAATTATGGTTTGAGAGTGGTTGAGTAAACCTAAAAAAGAAATCAAAAAAGAACCTAAATTTTTTATGTAAACTAAATTATCAAAGAACTAGAACAAGGAAAAGTAACTTTTAGAAGAAATGTTCATTGGTTTTTAATTCAAATGATCAAAATTGTTGGAAGTTAGGGTTTCAACACCAAAAGCATTTATAATTATTTTAACCACATGTAATTCCTTTGAGATAAAATTTAGATTAGTACCATGTAGATGGGTTCCTTCTCAAAGCGGACCCACAGATCAAATTACCCTCAGAATTGAGGTCTCAACATTTTGTGGATCCTTGTACAATCTTCCAACAAGCTCCTATTTGAGGTATCATCAAGGAACATGTGAGTTCTATTCAATGTTCTAGTCTGCAAGTCTAAAGTCCCATCAATATGGATCGTAATAGTCATGCATTACAAATAGTTCATACACCACATTTTTAAATGAATAAAGACTCATCTTTTATTATTTTTGAAGGAATTGCAATTTGCTAAAACAACTTGTGGGGCTCACAGGGCTACTCCCCATGTCCCAACAATGGAAGTAATACTCCATATCACTCAAGAAGACAAAACAAGAATTGAAAGAAGATAAAATGATGTTAAGAACAAAACTTGTATACTTTGTCTCTCCAATCATTTTGTTGTTCTCTTAGACAAAGTTCTGAGATGATAGGGGGGTTGATCATTTGTTTGAGAACCCACCCTCCTTTTATAGCATAGGAAGCATCCCGGAAACCCTAGGAAAGGGCTAGTGACATGTTGTAGATTTCCTGAATTGGTGCACCTATTGATCAAATGGAGGGAGTCATTCGGTCAATTGGATTAATCATTGCATGGTTCTTAATAAGGGAATGTTTGACTATTGACTTGATTCTTCACCCCTAAGGAATTCCAATAGACTAGTTATACGTGAGTCGACCAGTTAGATCATGCAAAAAATGTTGTCCAAAATATAATTGAGTGAAGCGAGTGATATGTTCGGTCGAGGGGTTAGAAACATATGACCTCTAACTATCTGCTACTTATTTGATCAATCAGAGGTGGTCAGTCAACTGACTAGTCTTTTGTGAGGCTAAATCAAGCCTCTTATTCTTTATATTTCTTGAGGGAATAAAGTACACTTTTGACTAGGATTGAAGTTGTGAAAAGGAGCATAAAACCTAAAAATGAGAAAAAATAATTGGAAATCTAACTAAAGAGAGAAGAATATGTCATGAATTATAGGCACCTAGAATCTGTCATGGCTCTTAGTCCCTATTGCGGCTCTGGTGATGCTAGGGTTTACCACCCACAGTGGAGGCAGTGGCCGCCGTAGCGCTGGGCGAGGAACCTCTCGTGCAAGTTCATCCACAGGCAATGTTGTGTCTCTTGGTACCTTTGTCTATTGATCCGTGTGCACTTCCACTAGAGGAGACGGTGCGTCGGTGGAAGACACAGTGATGGGCCAACCTGATCCACCTATGTAGTAGAAAATTCCAATGTCCTATAATAACGCAATGATAGGGCGCTTGACCAGAGCACCAACCACCCTCTCATAGGTCTCCCCTGACCTGTTGACCCCAGTGGATATCCGTGTGGCGAGCGACGGTGCCATCCCAACTATCTCAATCAATATGGTGATGTTGCCACCACTATTGGATCCTTGGAAGTTCGTGGATATTACCAAGGTCATCGGCACCACTGTTAACTTCAATGCGCTCATGAATAGGATTCCAATCTTATGGCAACTCACAGATGAGTTTTGGGATATAGACCTAGACAAAGGATACTACATAATCCAACTGGCTAACAACGATGACTTTGTTCGTGCACTGATTGGTGGGCCGTGGATGATCTTCAACCACTACCTCTTGGTACATTCATGGTCTAAAGACTTCAGGCCTTTTGACCCAATCCCTCACATGTTGGTGGTTTGGGCTAGGATCCTTGACCTGCCGATATATCTCTTCTAGAACCTACTTCTCTCAAGTATTGGCAATTTGATTGGGAGAACCATCAAGATCGACACTACAACCCAGTCTGGGCACCGAGGGAAGTTTTCTCAGATCACCGTTGAAGTGGACACTATGCAGCCACTACTGTAGGCCATTCTGCTTAACGGTAAGAGATACATACTAGAATATGAAAACCTCCCAACCTTCTGCATGATGTGTGGTCGGTTAGGTTACAATGAGGGAAACTACAAGTTCATCCCAAGTTTCCCTAATGTTGACCCATCATCCTCAGCCAGTGCATCACTGGCCATCTCGATGCCATACACAACGGAGATCCATACAAAGATGTCGAAAGATCCGTGGGGAAGAAGCCATCAACCCAAATAGATGCGACAAATAAAGACACTGCCAAAGTGTCACATACTGATAAATCTACCACTCAACTGACAGCACCTGTCAGCAGCCAGTCTAGAGGCACTAAAGTAGGGGATTGGGAGACAATGACATCTTGCAAGCAAAAGAAGAAGTTGGGGAAGAAACATCTTGTGCATGAGGCACAAAATAGTGGCAAGACGCCGCCTTCCCCAAAATCAGCCTCAACCGTGACAAATACGGGTGGTGACAACACAGTGGTGACCCTAATTGATGATGAAGTAAGCGAAGGACGGACCAACAATTCCATTGAAGAGTCATTCCATTTCCAAGCAACTGACCCCATCATCCAACTGTCCGCTCAGCCTAGCTTCTCAGTAGGAGTAGGTGATATCAGCACTAGGGTGATTCTCCATAACAGAAGAGTGATCTATCAAACCGTGAGCCCGGGGCATGAGCGTAAGTAAGGGAAGCTCACATAGCTGGTGGGCAATGTTGACTACTCCAATAAGGTGAAGAAAGAACTCAACTTTGACACAGATGATCATGGTCCAGATGAGGCCATCGAAGTGGTAGCCGCCAATTCTAGCCTAGTCGCTACCATCCAGTGCGCACTCCTGCTCACATTCCTCTTTCCTGAGTTATCTGGATGACTAACATTATTTGCTGGAATATCCAAGGAGTTGGATCCAAGGATAAACTCACTTTACTCAAGGAATACAATAGGAGGTATAAACTCCACATCCTCATTATTATTGAACCATGATGCAGTGGAATCAAGGCTGATAGCATCATCAAAAAGCTTGGCTATACCTCTTCCCATAGAGTTGAAGCACTTGACTTTTTAGGTGGCATCTAGATCCTTTGGGACAATCATAGGTGTACAATTGATTATACTGTAGAATCACCATCAGTATGTACACTATCACATCAACACCTCCTGACTGCTCACATTTGTCTATGGTAGTCCCAACCCACAGAAGTGGGACCTATTGCGGAAACGACTAACAAACTTTGATGTCCACATCAATGAAGCTTGGGCACTCATCGATGACTTTAATACTATGCTTGACATTTCAGAGAAGTGTGGTGGGGGTGGCTTTGACAGATGCTCTAGCCTCAAGTTTAACACTTTTCTAACCACTACTGGCCTCAAAGACATGGCGTCCTCAGGCCACGGCTTCACGTTTAGAAAAGGTTACCTTCTAGAATGGTTGGACATAACCGTTGCTAATGAAGGATGGCTATCCATTAAAGGAGGCATGCACATCAGTATTCTTCCTCACCACCACAGTGTCCACAACCCCATCCTGCTATTGGCACAATGACAGTCGATGAGAGGCCATTATTTCAAGACAAAGATGAATGGGGACATCATTCCCGAGTTCAAGTCGAAACTCCTTCCTGCATGGGATGGCTCGCGGCCTCTTTTGGAGGTGCTACCCACTTTCAAGATTGCTGTTGTAAAGTGGAAAACTAAATGCCTTCAAAACTAGTGCAAGCACAAAGTCAACCTTCTATGCAAAATAGACAGATGTCAGGTACAATCCCAGTCATCTCTTTCTGTTTCAAATCAATTACGTTGTGTCATACTCCAGGAACAACTCAGCTCTATCCTTCTAAGGGGCGGATCGGCAACAACGATCCAACATTAACTAGATACAATATGATGATGACAACAACAAGTTCTTTCACGCACATGTCAAAGCATGACAACAAGACAACAAGATATCAAGACTATACGATGATGATGGATCCTGGATCACCTCTCCATCACACATCAAGCAGCACGTGTGATATTTCTTCAAGCATCTCTTATGCACGCCTAATCACACCCCACCGGATAGCAACGCCATTGGCAGGTACATTGGTGTGTTTAGGGCCATCCTGAGTGCGCACCTTCTCAGTCGACTTCTTGATGTGGAAGAGATCAAGCGAGTCATGTTTTTCATGGCCCCGGCTAAAGCTACATGACCAGATGGAATTCATAATGGCTTTGTGCAACACCATTGGTCTCATGTGGGGGGATCCTTCATCTTTGTGGGATAGGAAGCCTTCACCACCAGTACAGTCGACCCACACATTGCAGACTCCCTACTGGTTCTCATTCCTAAAATTGCAAGTCTACAGTGCTATAGTGATCTACGACCCATCAACAACTGCTGCTTCAAGCTTATTTCAAAGGTTATTGTTGAGAGGTTAAAGCTCTTCCTCAGTGATTGGGTCTCCTTGAACTAATCGAGTTACATTTTGGGTCAGCAAATCAGTGACAACATCATTCTTATTCAAGAAGTTGTCCACTGAATGAAAAACAAACATGGCAAAAAGAAGTGGGCTACAATCAAACTGGAATTCTCCAAAGCTTTTGACCGGATGAGGTGGCCTTTCATATAGGACACCCTTAAGAAAATGGGCATCCCTGATAACCTTTCCAAGATGATTATGCATATCATCTCCATCAGTAGCACCTCTATTTTGTGGGAAGGTGCACCCATGGAACCCATCAAATCCACCCGGGGTGTCCGACAAGGTGATCCCATCAGCCCATACCTATTTATGCTTTGCATGGAACGTCTTGGTCAAGCAATCTTAGTAGAGGTATCGCAGGGTACCTAGAAGACAATCATATGATCACCAAGATTGGACTGGTGCTTTCCCAAGTGATTTTCGCCAATGACTTGCTGCTTATGGATGAAGTGTCTACTACTCAAGCCTCTACTATCAACAAGGTCCTGAAAGAATTCTCCTTAATGTCTGGTCAAATTGTCTCGAAAGAAAAATCATGCTACTTTTTTTCGGCCAGCACGACCACATCCGAGCAGCAAGCAGTCTTCCGCCATTTGGGTATTCCTAGAATGACTGACTTGGGTCTTTACTTGGGCGTTCCAGTGCTGCACCATAGGATGAATAAGCAAACACACTCTCATATTTTTCAATGCATCAGAGGCCATATGGATAGCTAGTCAGCCCGCCACCTTTCTCTTGTAGGCCGCATCACACTAGAAAAGAGTTCTCTACAAATGATCCCATCATATACTATGCAGAATGTGAAGCTATCTCCTATGCTCTATGATGATATTAATAGACATATCCGGGATTTCATCGGGTCCATTGGACGTGAGCAGAAGAAAATTTCCTTACTCTCGTGGAAAAATTTGACTAGATGTAAATCATTGGGCGGACTTGGGATCAAGGCTTCTGCAGTTCAGAACGTGGCACTAATGATGAAGAACACATGGCCATTTCTTAATAACTCTCCATCCCAGTGGGTGGAGGTAATGCAGAAAAAATATATGCAGCGGGGGACAGTGTCAAAGGCACCTGGCTCCTCGATATGGTCATTCATCAAGGGTCATCTACCTAAACTCCAAGCTATATGTCACAAGACTGTAAACTTTGGTTCCAGCGCTAATGTATGGAGTGATAAGTGGCTGCTATGCAAATCAATTCTGGATATTGCCCCTAGTACCCTTGTTCCTAAAGATCTCAAAGGTCTTATTGTACAATGTATGTCACTACCCTTAGGTGTGTGGGATTGGGAGTTTATCCGAGCATACCTCCCCCCTAGCATCATGGCCCCTGATTGATCATACCAACGTTCCTAGTGAGGACGCTAGACCGGACACATGGTCATGCTTTTGCACCCCACATGTAAGCTTTTAGTTAGTACGGTGTACACCTGGATAAAGGGGCACCACGCCCCAATCAACTCTGGAAATTGGACGGCAATTTGGTCACTTCCACTCCCACTGAAGAAACATACTTTCATCTGGCTTCTCAAACATTGCACCCTTCTCACTAAAGTGGAGAAGACGCGTCAGCACATTATCAGTGATAGTACCTACCCCACCTGCATGAAGGAGTAGGATACCTTGACCCACTGTCTGCGTGACCATCTGATGAGCTTGGCAGTATAGAAGCTACCCAAGTTGGAGCCCTCATTCTTTACTATGACGATAGATGAGTGGATAACACACATCATCCAAAGCAAGGTCACGGATGAAGCTATAACATTGTGCTGAATCAGATGTTTTTCCATTTGTCATGCGCACAATGATCATCTCCATGGCGGCAAGTGCATCCCTCCTACTGTTCTAGTCTCCCTTATCTGAGAAAGAACCAAGACTATCATTTCCGTCTATATGAGCAACATTCCCACGTCTGCTATAGAGGAACGTCCTATCCTCCGTCCTGAGCTGCACTGTCAATTAGTTTTTGTTGATGCAACATTTCAACATCATACTCTCAGTATGGGCATTGGTGTGCATGCCACTGATGGCAATGGAGTCTGCCTCCTAATCTCCAGAGCTCATGGATATTCTACGTCGGTGTTGGAGGCTGAAATCAAAGGAATCATGCATGCTATGTGGATCTACATCAGTAGGAGCTGGAATGCCCCTGTCGTCTTATCTGACTCATCCTTGGCCATCAATTTCCTGCGGCATGCTTCAACACCTGCCTACAAACTTCAACCACTGAGAAGAGAGTACTGCCGCACCCTCCTCTCACTGCCAGATCTTTAGCTTCTGTCCATCAGCCAAAAGCATAATCACGTGGCAGAAACTTTTGCAAAACACTCTATGTACTCTTTTACCCAGTTTAGTTTCTCCTCTGGAAAGCCATACTGTCTGCTTAAACATGTTAACATTCAACCTCATATGATTTGGCCCGTTATAGAGAACGGGATCAATAAAAGATAATCTCTCTATAGTTTTCAAAAACAAAAAGAGAAGAATATATAAATTGTAATTAGTTCCAAAAATGATTAAAAAAGGAAAAAATGTCCTAAACATTTGATCTAAATAATATGATAAAAAGTGATGAATATGCATTCTTGAAAATAACTTGAACTTCATCGTTTCTCATCCTCAACCAATAAAAAATCATAGACACTCAGTAATTTATACCGACACCTTGTTAACATTCATTGCATAGCGCTACCTTGTCCTCACCACCTTTCATGGCCAAGCAAACCAAATTTCCCGAAACCACAAAATTGCAACTTTCCCAAATTTTCACTCGATTTTGCTTCACAACTTGCTTATTTTTCAAGACATGCAAAGAAATAGATGTTATATTACTTTTCAATGCTTCTCCCATATATTCTTATGAGAGGCTACACAATACCAGGGTTTGCTTTCATTTTGGTGATTTTGGGGGTTACAGAGTACCCCTTAGATAAATAAAAAAGAGTGAAGGGGTATGGAAGAAGATTATATCCCCACTATTCAACTTGAGATCATTTATTTTTATTGCAATTACATTGATTACATATTTTGGTTTGCACTTTGGCATATTTTCTTGGTGGTATGCCCCGATTTAATTTATGAGGGGTATGGAAGAAGAGGTAGATGGGGAAGGAGGGGTGTGCTACCCCGAACATAGAGTTTGGTACATTTTATTTTCTTTTTATTTCTTTTTGTTTGGGAAAAATGGAGAGGTAAGAAGGTAGTAGAAGAAGTGTAACAAAGGATGATTTTCATTCTGTCTTTTTTTTTTGAAATTTTATTGCCTTGGGTGTATGATAACACCAGTTCAAACCATTCTATAACTTGAAAATTCTAGAAACTTAACAAACTAGTCACACAACTATGATGAAGACGTATTGCATTTTGGTACCTATGTACCCATTTGAGATTGCCATCTTTTTTAGGAATAGGGCTAATTAAGGTCTTAACTGACATGTGATTTATAACAAAGATGATGTTCTGATTATATCACAAGATATTCACTTCAATCAAGGGGGATATATTTAACACATTCATATGAAATAACTAAACAACTAGATAAAGGCCACATTGCATACAGAGGAAAAGAAATATAACTACATGAAAACTACATGCAAGCAAACATAAATATGAATATGGTAGAAAAAAGGAAGATTGAGGGGGTGCGAAATGGTATATCTAACATCCCAATTTTTATGAGCATTTTAAAACTTTTATGTAGTTTTCCCTAAATGAAAATTTGTTAGGGGTCTTAAAGAAAAGAGTTCATAATAATGTTATTTCTAAGATTACAATCCAAAGAGAAATAGGAAACTGACTCAAAATATGCTTTCCTTTTTTTTAGGTGTTGCAAATATTTGAGTAATAATGGTAATGTGCTTTCCCTTTTCTTTTTATCAAATAAGTCTTACAAGAATGAAAGAGAAATATAAAGAGAAAGAAGCAAGAAATTCAAAATATAAAAGACTTGGGAAAAAAGTATGTTTTTCCTTTTTACAAATTTCAAGATAAAAACTTTAATGTTCATTTTTCTCTCTCTCCTTCTCTTTATATTTGCTAAAAAGGAATAATAAGATGTCTCAGTTTCATTAATCTTTAAAACATAAGAAAAGATACTCACTTGGAAACATTAAGTCACTTTCCCCTTTCCCTTTTTTATAAATAGGAGGGAAGTGATATTACCCCTTATTTTCTCTCTCCTTCAAAGAAAGTACTTAATAAGGAAATGAATAAGTTTGACATGACTCTAAAGAGAAAAATATTGATTATCTTGAATTTTGGAGTAAAAAGCCATAAAAGAAAGTTTCCTTTTAATTATTGAATTTTTTTATTCATTTAAGTTAAGATAAGTGACAAAAATACAAATCATGGATGAAACATATAAGAAACCTAAATTTAATTGGCTAGGAATATTCTAGATCATATAATTTTCCAGTGGTCCAAATTTGGACTTGTTTGGAGTTTGTTTGACCGTCCAATTAAAATAGGAAAGTTGTATGTATAGTTTTTTCAAGAATTACATTTCATGTCTTGAATTTCCCTGAAGTTCAGATTTATATCCTTATGACATATGACTTTCTATTTTTACTTATATGTGCATGTTTTTTGGCTATTGATCTTGGTTGAAAGGTATGGGGGTAATCCCCTACCTCTAGCTATTTTAGGCAAGTGGGGCGTTGACACACAATTTGTTCCCCGAGTGATTTCTCCCTCCTCAGTCATCTGATTTGCAAAATTTTTATTCCTTTGGCTTCATCTCTCTCCCCCATAGACACTAATTCCTAAAACTCCCCCTCTCATGCCCATTTAAGAAAATTCCCATTAGGGATTTTTCTCTCTTCTCTAATGATTCACGTAGCCGCCACCATAGCCCTCCCCATCACCTATCCAAGTACCATACAACGCCACAATAAAACACCCCATGCTCCTCCATCACCAATTTTAAGATCATATTCTCCAGACCACTCTAGCCTACCTGATCTTCATCTTTGATGAATTCAATCTTGATCTGGCATCCTCCTTTTCCTTCCTCTCAATTGAGAACTAGGTAACCATCCATGCAACCTATGCCTTGTTTTCACATCATCGACTTGTTCCCCAATTGCCTCAGTCTTTGCACCCTCTAGGTCAGTTTTAAAGTCATTGTCGGCACTTGCTACCTTGGTGACATAGAAGGTTGTTGACCACATGAATGCCTCCTATGAATTCACCTCGACTCCAAGAGCATTTCCCAACCCTTAAGAAGATTTTTTTGTCATGATTTTTTTGGTTTCAGATGTCGATCTCCTTCCCCTATTTTATGTCATTTCAATTCGTTAATGGTGTTTCTCGAGCCGATTCCTCCTTTAACTGCCCCCTTGCCTTATTCATGGACTCATGATGTGCCTTGCATCTTTAGTTTGTCGAGGGATGTTGTGTTGTGCTTCCCCAAGTATAACCGATGAAGTTGTACCCTCCGGTGAGCACAGTGTGGCGCTCATGCCACATGAGACAACTAGTTGTACCTCGTTGGCCTCATCATGATGCAGCAAGACTAATGGAGACATCAGCCACTATGAGAGGACCTTTTTGCATTTGTTTTGATCGAATCCTAGACCTCCAAATCTCTCTCCAAGTGCCATGGCATGGGTAGTAGAATCTAGGGATTAAAATCCCTTTTCTACTCATGATCTTTTGATCGGGCTATTCTCTTTATAGGGGTAGTTTTGGATTTTAGCATCTTCTATTGTTTTGGGCCACTTATTCACCTAGGGGATACCCTCACTATGTTTTTTGGATCCCATTGGCCCACATCAGCCAAGCCCTTCATCCCAGTGCAAAAAAAGACCCCCTACATGGCATTTCTCTATTTTCTGATTGGTCAGTTTTCATAAATTAATACTAAATTGCTCGATGCTCAAAAAATGAACAAAAATATGTTTTGAAAATGATTTTTCAAGAGGAATCAGAATATATACTTTTCAAAGTCCGTTTTTATATCACTATCTCTTGGTTTTTGTTGAAATGAATCTAGGCTTTAATGTTGTGTATAAATATATATATATATATATATATATATATATATATATATATATATATATATTAATGTAAAATATCTTTTGAACATGACTGTTGGGGTTATCTCTGACCCAGGAAGTTTTTGGGTTTATTCAACCCTGGAAAAAAAAGAGAAGATACTCGCTTAGTGAAAAGGTAAGTGGTACATGAAAATTGAACATAGTTAAATTGTTTGACTTATGTAGGCATATATGAAATTTGCAATGAATGTTACATTTATGTTATTTACTGCTCCAAATGGTTGAAGTCAGTAAAAGTATGATGAATTGATTTGTATGTCATATATGGTATCACCTTCATGAGCATTAATGATAAAGTTACAAATAAATTCCAAAGTAATCTGAAGAGCTTTAAGAGAAAGGAAATGTTAAAAGTAGGCTTATATAAGTTTCTCATAAGAGAAGATGAACTTTAGTGCATAAAAGAAGTGGAACTTTAGTGTATAAGAGAAGAAGAACATATGTGAAACCCAAGGACACTTATATAGGTTAAGATAAACGAAATTTACCTAAAAGAAATTGCATGTCTTTTCAATGTTCAATGCAAAATGTCTATTTTTAGTTTTCAGGTTTTATTTAAATTATAAAATGTTCACTTCCACTTACCTCTGGTTTTATTGCATGGATGGGGGCATGATGCCTGTAGCTTGGGAGCTAGCTAAGGAGGGAACACCATCTTAGGAGGAAACCCTAGATCAAGGGCCTTCAAGGAAAAAAACATTGGTGGGGTGCCAACTATACCAAGTATATAGATCCTTTTTCCTTTTCTAAGATTATGTACATGTAAACTTTGTTAAGATTTGAGAATGAGAAATTATGACTTTTATCTTGTCATGGCTTATTTAAACTCTATTTTGTGCAATGAATATTATGGTTGTGATATAACCATTGATGTGAATGAATATATGTGCTTCCGCTATGAATGGTAAGTGTGGGGTGTTACAATATATCATTGACCTCCACCTTGAACTTAATTTTTGCTTTTCCAGAGAAAACCTTAACTTTGAGAGTGAGGTGGGGGGAGTCAATGAGGAGCCAGTCTCATAGTAATCCTATGCCCAATAGAGGGAGTTGAGTCATGGTAAGCTTGATGTGCCCCAAACTAATCATAAAAAGATTGGTTGGGGGCGTAGTGGCCACTCTCAGCATGCTAGTTCCCTAAGAACACTGCATGAGATACAAGTGATTGAGTTGATGGTCCAAGCATTGCTTCTCATGCTCCATTAACACTTGTGACTATTGGATGAGGTAGAGGAGGTTTGATCTCTTCTTTGTTTTCCTCCAAGGAGATGCTCCAGTGATGGGTTGTCGGCTTGGGGATGATGCCTCCTATATAGGGTTCTCATGGAGAAACCTACGTATCTGTGTTGGAAGGTTTTCTAGATCGCAACATAAATTCACTGCTACAAACCTAGCATGGATAGGCAATGTGCTTTGAATTTTGGTATAATGGAAGATCAATGAATAAGTGTATTTTGGAAACTGGGGTGGATGACATGGCTCATCCTAAAGTATGGGAGATCAATTAAATGTTAAATGAAACTGGGTTGGATGACATGGCCTGGAAGGGAATATGACTGTAGCCTAAAAAGATGGTAATGGTGATGATGGTGTGGCCCACACTTAAGGGTGAGATGGTGATGTGATAGCTTGGAGGTGTATGTGGTGATGATGGTACTCCCCCAGTTGAAGGCTCCCCCATTGATTAGGAACCATAGGATTTACAGATATGTAACAGTCATAGTGCCTTGCATGCTAGTCGTGGTATAGATGGTGCAGGAAAGGATTCAAAGAAGATAGCGGTCTGTCGGGTCATGGAAGTCCTTTGGTCCCGTAGTAAGAGAGTAAGGCGTGTCGATGAGGTTTTCCCAGAACTAGTTGGGATCATAGAAGTTGTGGTAGGAGTTGTACGAGTCAATGATGCATCCCTTTAACCATGCAGATTCCCCATCATCAAGGAAAAGCTAGGTGATCTGGCTAGAGGTGATATGCACGTTCTCCCCAAACCTAAATCATGCAAGAGGATCCCTCCCATGCACAGAAGCATCTCTAGAAGGTGATCATGAACTCTAGGGTGAGATCAATGTAGATAGAGAGAATATAATACATGAAGACATATCTATGCTTCAATCATAAAATGGTTTCGACAAAGTCACTGATGCCAAGGGTGGAAAGTGTGGCTCCTCTTGCCCATCAAGGGAGAATAAAACCAATCTTTCCCATTTCATTGAATTGCTGGAGATAATCATCATCAACAAATTGTTTGTAGTTCCCTGGGAGAGAATCAGTATGTGGGAGGGTAGAATATGTTGATGTGGGAGTCGGGTGTTAGGCTCTTCTAGCCTTAGTGTCGTCAATGAGGCAATCTTGGTCATCAAAGTCAGGAACCATCTCCTCTATAATGTTAGTGGAGGAGTCGTCTATGGGTTGTACAATATGGATGACACCCCTTGATCTGTGATGGCAATAAGGGTTCTGTGGGGTAGATTTTTAGGAAATTGCTTTGCCCTTATGGAGGTGGCTAAAGAAACCATGGTGAAAATCTTCTTTCAGTGTATTCTTACTACTAGAAGATCATCGTCAATTAATTGGGAGAAGGATTCAACTAATTGTAGTGAGAAACCTGAGGTTGTAGGAGCACTAGTCGACTGTCTATATTTCAAGTTGCTCGACTCACGGATGAGATACATGTGGTTGTAGGAGCATTGTTCAACCATGTAGGTACTAGTTCAATCGACTCAATTGGCAGGTGAAAGTCATACAGAGTTCATCGATTGACCAATTGGTAGGCTTAGTTAGGTGAATTACCCTGGTTGAAGGCAGTGGTGATGGAGGTGGTGGCTACAGAAGTACTACTAATGAAGCGTCTCTTGGAGAAGGATAAATGAGTTAGTTGGCATGGCGTTGTTGACACTTTTCGGTAAGTGAGGTGGCTTGGGAAGCACGTCACCCAGATTGACCTGTAGAAAAGTGCATGTAAAGGAGGGTGATAGTGGAGTAGGGTGGTTGTGTTGGTGTTGGTCAATTCGCCTAGGGTTTGAGGCAGAATCACAACAGTGAGGAAGAAGACAACTATTGTCTGGGGGTGGTGGATAGGGTTGAAGGTGTGAGTCAGCCCACCCACCCCCCCCCCCAAGTGGCACTTTTTATAGAACCATCATGGCTTGCTAGTCGGGCAACTAGGTTACCCACTTGACTGACTCACTAGTAATGTGGGGTATTGAATATTTTCAAGTCTTTATTCCTACTACCGAATCCAGTCAATCGGTTGGGTGACCAACACATTGATTTTTTTAGCCTTCTCCTGCAATATCAAGAGAAATAATAGACATAGTGAGAAGGGAAAAAGTAAATAAAAATCCAAATTAAAAAAAAAGAAAGAGAGAAGGTAAAATAAGAGAATGGTTGGGTTTCTTCCCAATAAGCACCTTTTTTAATGTCAGAGGCATGAATCCTAAAATCAAGTCGTGGATGGCTCATGTTTGGATGGGAACAAGGGTTGTGGTTCACTTGTCTCTGGGTCAGTGGCAGGAGGGGGACATCTTACATTGAGTGCCAAAAAATCATCTGTGAGCATGTGTCTATTCTTATTAATTATCCTTGGAATTTTTCCCATAGGATGAAAGATCCATGTGGATGAACAAGCTTCACAAGATACAACCCATATTGTTTGGATATAAGTTTCCCAGGGAACAATTGTTGGTATGTATGCCTAGAGAGCCAATGGTATGATGATTGCAATTGGTAGTAAATACCTGATTTGATAATAATAAAGCGAATTATGTCTATGATGTTTGTCCCACTCATGATATGATGACACATAAATAGTAGATGTCTAAAGAATGATGTTACTGGATGACATATTTCTTCAGGTTGATGACCTAAACAATGAGATCATATGTATGATAAGAGTACATACATTCTTGTTATGTCCCTAGTTAGATATTACACTGTAAGAAAAATAGAAAACAATAATACATAAGACAAGAGTGTGTGTTGGTCATGATATGTCATATCAAGTGAAGAAGACAAGTACATGTTAGAGAATAGTGTATCACACAGACCCACTTTGAGAATGATACATAAAAACCATGGAATGGTAGTCTGAATCAACTCTCATAGTGATAGTGGTGACTGTTGTTCTTAGACCTGAAGTCACTATAGTAATCACATGTCGTTCGATGTACTTAGAAATCATCCAAAGTGACCTTGAATAAGGTTGTCATAAAGGTGATGCTCATGTGCATTGTGACACATGGGGATAGACTATGAGTGATGTAGATGGGATTTGTTCCTCCTACTAGAGATTGATATCCATACCTCTTGATATGAGAGGTTGAGAAATGTATGGTCATATTCATGGGATTCAATATTCATTATGTGAAATTACATGCATCTGAGACACTCTTCTCAACTTCAAGGAACATGGATTGAACATTGAGAGGATGACAAATCCATTCCTCGAGTTCAATTAGGAGATAATAGACAATGGAACTATACAATAATTGTAACATTGATCATAGATTGTAGTTTGAAGTTGTTCTCCAACTTTTCAAATTACTTGGGTAGAAGTAATGTGTTACTAAGCGCTGCTCTTTTCTTATGATGTCATAATTGGTTATGGTTATTCACTGCCAATGTAATTTGGGACCATAGGATCACACACATAGGATGCACTTGAAATAGCACTACATTCATGAATGATCTTTAGATTGATTAATAAAAGTGTTTAGATATTCAATTAAAAAAGTGATGTTTAAAATTGACTGATAGACACTAAACCAACCGGTTCAAGTGTTGAACTAATTGGTTGAAGTGTCAGGTGAATTGGAATCAATTTTAGCAGAATATTTGCTAAACTAGACATGTGAAACGACCATTTCACATATGAAATGACCATTTGATGATCTGAAATGACTATTTCATGGCATGAATTGACTGATTCATCATCTAGGTTGTCCAATTCAGTGTCCAATTCAATTGGATCATGGAGTGATGTTGAATTCATGATTTTTCATGAGATGAACCAACTTATTCATGCATGAGAGAACCGGTTGTATAGGTAAACTAACTAGTTCATCATCTGAAGTTTCTAAAAACATTCCGATTTCATTTATTCTGAATCATGCATAGATTGGGTCTGACCCTAGCCTCTCCTGTGGTCTTCCCAGACATGACAATTAGCACTTAGAATTGTTTTCCACTCTAGTTGTGATAACCAATAGAGAGCCCGAGTAAGTCCTACCTAAAAAAGGGAGTGATAACAAGGGAGAGACAATTGTGGGGGGAGAGAATCATTGCAGTACACTCATGTCTGAAAGGAAAAATCCTTCCCATTGGCTCTGTTAGTACAATGTGGAGTTATCGGTTGTCTACGTAGACTACGATAGAGGTGGGAGGCCATTTCTTTCTACTAGGAGAACCCTGTCAACCACCGAATTGGTGTTATTACACCAATACAGCACTGTTGATGACTATTTGAGTGTTGTTGCTGAAGAAGGGGTGAGATGCTGCTTGAAGAAGAAGTGCATTAATGCATCAAATGTTGTCATTGGACTTGCTCCAGGACCAGGTATAACTCTCATTACCTTCCTTCCTAGATAAATTTTTGTTGACGCAATCTTCTAGTTAGGGTATTGAGTTTTAAATTTTTGTTTTCGTTGCCTTATTTGTTGCCCCAATTTCCCAATAGTGGTATTAGAGCCACGTCAATTTATAGTATTCTAGATTTAAATGGATATGATCAAATTTATTTTATTTCATACAATATGAATATTAAACTAGTTAATGTGCACATCTTATTAGATACCACATAGGATCCCACAATATATATATATATATATATATATATATATATATATATACACACATATATATACATATACATATATATATGTATATGTATATATGACATACATGCAATCAATATGTGTTGTCCGAAAAGGTGTTTTTATGGTCGATGTTAGCATGGTTATGGCCAATAATCATAGATCTATGCATGCATTTCTATGGTTTTTTATTCATGTTTATATATCTATTTGCATATCGCTCCTATCTAATCCCTTCCAAATGTAAATAAATGCTCTTCTTCCTATTTTCTCTTGAATGTAACTCAAGATTTCTCTTTCATTATGTAATATGAAATAGGATTATTTTAATTTATGTATCATTGTCAAAGAAGTTATGCATCAGACAAACCTATCAGCTCAAGAGACAAGTTGATCGAATGGAGGAGAGATGATGCTAGACGGAATAAGGATGAACTGATCTACTGGGATCAACTAGAGGAGTCCTGACCTCGATTGAACCAAAAAACAATATGACAATTTCAATAGCCCAGCCGAGTGGCTAGTAGGCAAGCCAATTAGTTCAAGAGTTGAACTGATCTATCTGGATTGGTTCGAGGATGGATCTTCATCATTACATGTTCTTTGATGTAATTTAGACCTTAGGTGGTATTAATTTCTTGTGGATCTAAGGAATTACAGTAGTATGGCCATAACCATCGCTAATGTTTTCATTGCGGTTATAGCATGTATATATGCGATGATTATATATATATATATATATATATATATATATATATATATATATATATATATATATATGTGTGTGTGT
The DNA here is from genome assembly GCA_963693085.1 of Alisma plantago-aquatica. Classification (NCBI taxonomy): domain Eukaryota; kingdom Viridiplantae; phylum Streptophyta; class Magnoliopsida; order Alismatales; family Alismataceae; genus Alisma; species Alisma plantago-aquatica. The sequence continues at coordinate 83,328,537 of OY856415.1, read as the reverse complement.
GTGTGTGTGTGTGTGTGTGTGTGTGTGTGTGTGTCTTTCAATCAAACATATTAAGTCTTATATACTTTACATAAGCAACACAAATGAAACGATTGATCGACTAAGCATGGGCACCCCAAAGGTGGTGTGTTGTCTATCTCATGGAATTGTGTTGGTAGCCATGTGGGCCTTCTAGGCGGGGTGCATTACAATCATGTTGGCTTTTGGGTCAGGCTTAACTGGGTGTCCATAAAAAGATTAAGCACCTAGAAGCATGAATATGGACTATGGAAAGGATTTGTGGATTCCATCTATCAAAGAACTGCATGAGATGCAATTGGAAAAAGTTTTATGCCTTAATAATTTTATAGACGATGGCATGGCTAGATAATAATTCAATTGTTTTCGAGCTTGGATCGTTAGAAGATTGTACATTGTAATATTCTAAATTGATACATGAGGGTTATCAATTTGAAGGAAACAATGAGAATGACAATTAATTGAAGGTTTAATTCATATAGACAATATTATCAAATCTAACCAAATCAAAATATTTTTGAAAAGTTACAAAAAATTCTTTTATAGATGAACAAAAACATGTTATCATTTTGATCAGTCCTTGAATAGGAAAAAAGTAAATGTGATTAACTTACACATCTAGTTTAGGAATTTGAGAAGCATTCTCATGCAAGAGCAAAATATTTATGTCCTTGTGAGACCACAGCCAGAGGAACCAGCTCGAAATGCACCTAAGGATGAAATGGATGCTTACTTGAAGTGTGCTAGTAATGGAATACACATTGAGTACCTTCTCCTATGCTTTATGAACTATGAGTTGCATGAGCATCATGAAAATATGGACATTCTCAAGATGGAAACAATCTTAAAGAATCATGTAAAGAAAAAATGGTATAATGTCTCTATGATGGACTAGATTTTGGCTTAATTTTGAGGACAAAATTTCATTTAATGTGTATAAAATGTGATAGAGTGATTTATTGAAAACTTAAATGTCCAATGACATATTTAACTCATATTTTTGAGTTATTTTGAGAGTTCCAAGTTTTTTTACTAAAGTTTGAGTCTTGATTGATGTTGATATAATGATTAAGATCCCTAAGTTCATACTTTTTTGGAGTATTGAATTGGATAATCAAAAATTAGAATTTTGACACAAAACTTAAGTAGAATGTAGATTTAGTTGTGATAAAGCTATGACTGAAATTCTAGAACTATTGGATATTCCTAGGTAAAGTTATTTAGGTTTGAAAATAGTGAAATAATGATCATTATTGATGGTTTATAGACCAATGTTTAGAATACATGCTAGTGTCACATGTAATTTTGTTTGGAGCTGGATGTGTTGTCCTCTGTTGGCCTTGGATCTCTGATCTTTTGGTCTAAAGTGATCATAATCATAAGTCACATATCGATTTAAGTGGAGGTTAAGTTTAAACCCTTGGATGTGAGATCAAGGACAATTTGCTTGTCTTATACCTTGCAGTTAGAGCAAGGTGGGAAGGAAGAGTTATTGTTGTGGCCTTCATAGACACCACTGGTCTAGATTGTGGGGCATGGGTGAGAAATAACTAAGGGTTTGAGTCATCTACTCATAACGACTTGATTGAACCCTTTGCCTGGGTAAACGACCAAGTGAAGAAGGAGATCGAGATGCCACTTCATTCCCCCTTCGCCACTACAAGTTATAGGATAATATGAGACATGTGAAGGATGCAGTCCTTTATAGTGTTTGTTGTGATCTTTTCTGTGGTCGATGAGCTGGACTTTTCTAGAGTTTGAAGGTGGACATGGGGATAACAACAATCGGTTCCAAACTACGTTTTGGAGGACCACACAAAGTTGAAGGATGTCCAACAAATCTTTGGGAATCTTCAGGTAATATAAGGAATGAGAAGATGTGTTTTTCCTCTTTTGTGTCATCATAGAAGCAGTAGGAGACAGCGGGCATGCTTGTGAATGTGACAGAGCTCCAGAAGAGGTTCCTTGGTTCTGTGATCTTTTTTTGACAAATAGTGAAGCTATTAGTGGCATCATCAGAGGAAAATAAGGGGGAGATAGTGGCCAATTGCTCACCAGAGTAGTCCATCATAGAGGCTCATGATGACAAAACATGATAATGGGTGGACCGCATTGAATGCAAGAAAGAGAGAGAGTCTTGAACGGTCCAAGTCCATTCAAACCGCATGTGAACCGGACAATTACCCCCCAAATCGGCCAGTGAACCACAACTCAGCTTGAGTCAAGATCTGAAGGCCGCACCATAGTTTCCACGTGGTGGCGTACCATTGGACATAAAAGATAAATACCTAGAAAAATATATAGATAATCTATATGTCACAATAATTACCTCATATGTCAGAAAAATACAAATATGATACTAAAATTCTTAGAAAATTATGTAGAACATTATAAAAGTGTAAATCAGGCTTTTGATGCACTAATGTCTGGAATATCATGTAAGTGGTGAAATGATCATATCATGTATTATAAATATCAAACAATGAAATAAAATTAAGAGAATGCAACAATAATTCTAAAGTATAATATGTAATTCATACTATGTCAAATATGATTATGTTAGGATACAAAATCATTTCATTTGTCTGGTATGGCTATCTAAGGTTAATAACCCTAAATAAACTATAGAATAAATGTTGGAATATTAAGTATAAGATCATATCAGTATATGGAACATCATTTTTAATTTTAAAATTGATTGTACACATAATCCATGTCATACAATGATGACTGCACTCAATGTGATATAAACCCTAATAGGCTTAATGAATATGACCTAGGGTTAATATATGCACACAATAATATGGAAACTAATGGTCATACAATTGATTATAATTTGTAATACGACATTAGTAACATCAATATCAGATAACAAGAAGAGTATGAGAAGAAATCATTATAGGAATATTCTAATGAACCAATCCAAACCCTAAATGGACATAATAGGGTTAAGATGATAAGAACATGATGGTGTTATGTTATCTTGTCTTGATCAGGGATTGACTAAGATTATAGTTGACATCATGGATATGCGATTGATTAGGAATATCTCGATTCAAGGTACTCTTTACCTCTTACCAGACCTATAATTTAGTATGGTTGTATATATGTGAACAAAATACTTGGCATATGATATTAGATGAAATAACTTATCTTTTATTCTTCCTGGCTAGATTTTCTATATATATAGTTTTGAACACATGAAAACATAATATATTTGATCCATCATATCGTATCACTAAACTCTTTGGTAGTATGGTTCATTGAAGTGATATAACTCTTTGGTAGGAGATCACATTGTATATATGATCTAACTCTTTTGTAGGAGATCATAAGTATTAAAAGCATTTATCCCTATGGTGGCATATCCATGAGTATATGATGGAAATGTACGTAAAATATGTGTTCTCTTTTGTTCACAAATATATTTGTTAAAGTATGATTTTGTTATCTTGTATTATTGCCAAGTATTAGTTTTATCTTATTGTCAAGTCTTAGTAATGAGAGGTATATGAATGACACATAGGCGTACTCAGTAAAATATTTTATAATATTGTGCTGACGTGTACCACATGTAATCTTTGTTTTACGTTTTGAAAATATGATCTTGAAAGACCAGGATGGTTGAGAGTTTTGTTGCAAGTTGATGTATAGGTGGACCTATTGTCTAAAAGATCATGTTGTAGATGTAGTACGTGCATATGTCAATTATTCAATGTGCAATATCAATTTGTAATAATTTATTTTGTAATTATATGATGAATGATGAGCTTGTGGTTATGGTTTATTTATATTTCATGTGCATGTGCTACTATGGTTTCATATGACTCCCTTGATTTTCTCTTTCATGGTTTAGTGTGTGGTGTTTGAATTGAGATTCTAGTTTAGATGAGGGTTTCAATTCAGATGACACACAATGGGTCAAGTTGTTAAAAATTTGGGGACGTCGGGGGTAGTATTAGAGCATGAACAATAGAAAATCTTGATATTTGCTCATTATTCAACTCAAACTAATAAAAAAACCTTGAATATGAAAATAATTAGAGTTGGGTTAGTTTTCTTATAAAAACTAGATCTGGCCTAGCCTATAGGTTAGCATCTAGATGTCTAGGAACTAGTTCTAGAGTAGTTCTTGTTGTATAGAAAGCCCTAAGAAGTCAATTTTTCCCTTTTAATGTGGTGGTATGGGACATTACATTATTCAGAGATGATGTGCATTGAGGGAAGAGAAACCTTTGGCATATGATATATCTATGTTTTAGGTAGCTACAGTAGTCTACACCTTGTTCTAATACTTTTCACTAGGTGACATGACACTACACTCTCTACTATGTGTGGGACACTCATTTTTATGTTATGGTTTTGATTCCAATCAGATCAAGATTTGACAATTTTCTCCGATGCTTGTTTTACAGGAGAAAAACTATATAATATTTTATTATATATGTAAGTCTTACAAAAATGTGTCCCCATGCATGACGATTAGGAAGTGGTCATGAAACCTAAGTGACACTGAGTGGCATCAGTCTAGAAGAGAGAATTGTTTTAGATTATATGTCTAGAGACTTGCTAGAATATGTGTTAGATGGAATAGATGAAATAAGATTAGATGATGATGTAAGTCTTACATAGATGATATGAGATGGACTACAAAGATAAAAGTTTGTTATTGAGGACCAAAGTTCAGATTTTAAGTTTTCAGATAAGTTTGATGATGAAAGTACGAAGTCTTTTATGAGATAAGATAAGATAAGTTAAAGACAAGATATGAATCAGTAAAAGTCTCAAGCTCTTTTGCAAGGGAGGACCCCTAGTGTTGGGACCATTTTAGGGTGAAACCCAGAGAGAGTGAGACCCAGCGAGAGAAGGTTAGAGAACCTAAACTCCACGATACGAGAATTATGAGGAATATTTGATGTGATATGTCCTAAACTAGACTACTCATGAGTGAATGAGTTGAGTCACTTTATGTCATATTCATATAGCTTCGTTGATCCCTACATGTCCTTGGGAATACCAAACCCCAGAGTTGAGATAGGCTTATGTGTACATGTGAATAGAGAACCTACCAACTGGGTAAGGGAGAGAGTCCCAAGAACCTGGAGGAGGTAGCGAAGCTAGTTTCTATAAAGGCTCATGCTCGTGTTGGTGGTTCCTTGTAGGACATTAGTGGTGTATATAAGAAATATAGTTTGGTAAGAATGTTTCATGGGTAGAGATCTACGAAAATAATGTCATATCATCTTTTGATTTGTGATTACATGACTAGGGTTGGTGAAGCTATCTATAAGTGCCAATGAGGAAGACTTGACTAACCTAGACCAAAGAGGGAAGATAGAAGTAGTGCACATGATACTCATAGAGTTGAGTGATCTCAGAGAGCGGAGCATGAAAACTCAACTATGGGTTAAGAAAACATTAGTTGTGCTAGATAAAGTTTTTTTATATGTTTGACAAGCCACTTGTATAAGTTTCTTAGCACAACTTTGATGTAATACATGTAAGAATGTGATCTATTCTTGATGCATGATACATGAATACGACATGATGTAAAACCTAGTGATGGTTTAATAGCTCTCCATGTGTAGATGGTTAACCATATACTTGAGTAATGATGATATTATAAGGTTGGTGAATCAATATTGAAGTCACTAATAAAGTTTGCAACCTAATATGAAAGTGAAATGAGATCATATTAATGATTTTTCTCAATGATGTGTTAATATTGGTGTTTAAGTAAGATGTTAAACATAGTTTGAAAATCATCTCAATGAAGTGATTATGACAGTATTACTTTCTGTATGGATAAAATGGGTTAACTGTAGTTAACTCCTTCATAAGTGTATAAGTTAATGTTGGAATGTTAATGCTTGGGTAAAATGAGAATGCAAATCATAAAATATGAAATTTGGCATGCCATAACCTAAGCATGGTAAACATGTTATATGGTGGGTGGTTCACTCTATGTTTGCATATATGTTATATGGTTTGGATATAATCATGGAGCTTTTGTTTGTGTATATGTTACACCTAGAGTAGTTCCCTACAAATGAGAGAAGATCTTTCATTTTCCTTGGAGTAAGAAAATGGCTTGATTTTGAGGAAGAAATTTCTTTTCATATGTATGTGATGTGATCGATTGAATTTTAGCTTAATTTCAAGGACAAAATTTCTTTTAAGGTGTGTAGGATGTGATAGAGTTCTCTTTTAAAATCCTAAATGTCCAATGACATATTTGAATTCATATTTTTGACTTATATTGAGAGTTACAAGTGTTTTGCTAAAGTTTGAGTGTTGATTGATGTTGATATCAAGATTAAGATTCCTAAGTTCATGCCGTTTTGGATCATTTAATTGGATGGTCAAATAATAGAGTTTTGAGACGAAATTTTATTAACATGTAGATTTAGTTGTGATAAGTCTATGGATAAAATTTTTGAATGGTATAATATTCCTAGAGAAAGTTATTTAGGTTTGAAATTTTTGAAATAATGTGCATTATTGATGGTTGATGGACCAAAGTTTAGTATACATGCTAGTGTCACCTGCCATTTTGTTTGGATCTGAATATGTGGCCATTTTTTTCCATGGATCTCTAATCTGTTGGTATGTATGCCCTGAGAGCCAATCATGAGATGATTGATGGGATACATTAAGATTGATTTGATAAACATCAAAGGCAAGCTTCCAATTCCATCTGGTTCAGTCATATGAGATAGTGATAGAACAGATTGAATGTCTAGAGAATGACAATACTCAATAACATATGCCTTCAGGTTGAGGACCTGAACGATGAGATCATACGAATGCTAAGAGTTTGTACATTCTTGTTATGTCCCTAGTCGGATGTCATTATGGAAGATAGATAGACAGCAATGACACACAAGACTAGATTGTGGTGTTGGTTGATGACAGAAACTCATTAGTAATGATATAGAGATATCAAACCAAACACATAGGTACTTTTTAGAGAACAAGTGTACCGGACAGACCCACCGTCTGTTTGACACATGGAACCATGAGATGGTAGTCACAGTCAGTACTCACAGTGATGGTGGTGAATGTGATTCTTTGACCTGAAATCACTACACTCAACACATGTCATTGGGTACACTTTGACATCATCAAACACAGTCCTGAAACATGGGTTGTTATAAAGGTGATGATTGGGTGGCTTTGACACATGGGGCTTTTGAGGGTTGAGTGATAGATATGGGATTTGTTCCTCCTGAGGGAGTTTGATATCCATGGCCACTTGATGAGTAGGATTGAGAAAGGCGTGCACACATGTGTGAGTCAGTATGTGATACTGATATCATAACATATCTCTTCCAATCTACTCTGAGATCAAGAAAGTGAATGAACGTTGACAGGATGACTGGTCCATACCTCGAGTTCATTCGGGATATCAGTGACAAAGGAATTATATATTCACTGTAACACCATTCACGGATTGTAGGATTGAAATTTGTTCTCCAACTTTCTATTTCACTTGGGTAGCAATGATGTGTGACTAGGCACCGCTCATTGCTTGTGAAGTCATAAGTGTTGTGAACTTTCACTGCCAACGTGAAAAAGGACCTACAGGGTCACACACATAGGATTTAACTTGGAAGAGGAGTTTTGTCCACAAACTATGTTTAGATTGATTACTAAAGGAGTTTAGTAGTTCAATTAAACACTCAATCGGCCGATAGCTCAATATCATATGGTTCAAGGTGTTGGACGCATTGATTGGAGAATCGGATTGATTGAAATCGCAATTGACTAATTTTGCCCAACCTGTGCTCCCAACCGATCGGCTCAAGTGTTGAACCGGTCGGCTGAGGTTGCTAAACCGGTCGGCTCAAGTGTTAAACCGATCGGCTCATGACCAGGTTGAAACGATCGGTTCAAGGGTTGAACCGATCGGTTCAACTAGCGCAACCGAGCAACTTGGGAAAATTATGTCGGCAAGGATTTTCCTTTGGTTTCAAATTGCCCAATTCGATTGGGAATAATATTGGTATTCGATACCAATTGGGAAAGAAACAAGGAAAGTCTTTTTGAGCCGGATTAGGACCGTGAACCGATCGGTTCAGGGAACCAACCGATCGGTTGGGGTGCCCCGAACGCTCGGCTCAGGTCCAACCGATCGGCTCAATGGCTGAACCGATCGGTTCAAGCTGTGAACCGATCATTTCAGGTTGCGAACCAGTTGCCTTTTGTGGAAAATTCTCGAACCCTTCTACTCCTGCTTTAGTCCCGCATTGCCCGGGATAGAGAACCCTATCCCATAACCCTCCTATATATAGGGGTATTGGGGGCTTCTCAAAGAACAACTCGGTGCAACCAGTTGCTCTGCAAGTTGTCGTTCTCTCTGGTTTTGGTAACCAAGAGAGAGCCCGAGCAAGTGCTTCCCGCAAAAGCGAGGTGCAGCAAGGGAAGGACAATTGCAGTTGCAACAGGAAGCAGGAGAGTGTGTGGGCAACTAGTACGCCTGCAGAAGGGTTTGACTCCTTCCACTTCCTTGTGGGACAAGGAGTGTGGAGTTCCAGGTGGTCCGTGTCGACTACTACAGAGGCGCGAGGTCACTGCCGCTCAGGAGGACAACTGTCAACCCGACAGTCCCGGTGCCAGGAGGAGTCGTGAGTCCCGGTGCGACCAGGAGCTGCACAGACACCGTCCAAGACCGGAGGCGAAGACCGCACTAGCTGCGAGGTATTGTCGCCGAGCAAGCCTCAGGACAAGGTATGATTCCTCAAACCATCCTTCCTATTGTATAGACGTTGACGCGTTTCCTTGGTTCGGGTAAGGGGAGGAGAAAATTTTTGTTTCCGCTGCCTGCTCTGCCTCCCCTAAAACCCAACAGTGGTATCAGAGCCACGTCAACTGCTCTATACTTTAGGATTATCGATATGATCGATTTTGGTTTGTCGCCTTTATTTATTGCATACGATGTGAATAATATCGGCATATGCATGTCCAATCCTAAATCCACAAATCCCAAATATTATATATATGATATGTAATATTAATGCACTCGATACACGTCGCCCTTAAACGAGTTTTGTGGTGGATGTTGCGTGGTTATGGCCAATAAACCCTTTCTGTGTATGGTTGTGTGGTTGCTTGCATCTCGGTCTACGCACCGATTCCCTCTTCTATTCCTGATGTAACTCGAAATAATTCGAGATTCTTTCCTACCTTTGCTCCCTCTGAATGTAACTCAGGGTTTCTCCTTTTATATGTAAAATAGGATAGTTTTTATTTCCTGTTATGTCGAAGAACGGCGGACACCTGACGACAACTGAGACGATCAGTTCAAGGAGTGAATCGATCGGTTGGCATTCTAGACGGTCGGTTCAAGGTGTGAACCAATCGGGTTGATGCCCGGTTCGAGGAGTGAGACGAGAGGGTGGCGGCCAGGAGGAGATGCACGACGACCAGGCGAACCGATCGGTTGGAGGAGCCAACCGATCGGCTGGTGGCACCCAGCCGACCAGTCTGATGGCGAGCCGATCGTTTCATGTGATGAAGTGATCAAACCCAGAAGGCAAAGCACAGAGTTATCTTTAAAGGTTGCATGTGATGTAGACCTAGATGACTGTGATTCCTCTTGGCTCGAGGAATCACATTAGGTTGGCCATAATCATCGCTTTTTATCATTTCACATGTTTTCTGTGGGATATAGCATGTATATGATACGTACTATGTATTATGGTGATTGGATATGTATATGTATATAAACCAAATCACTCATTAAATATTAAGTTTTAGATGCCTTCCAAATGCGACACACGTGAAAAGCTTGATCGACCAAGTGTGGGCACGCCCTAGCGTGGTGCACCGTCTATCTCATGGAAGCGTGAAGGATGAATGTGTGGGTCTGCCCTAGCAGGGTGCATATTCATCGTGTTTGCTTTGGGTCAGACTTAACAAGGTGACCTAGATAGGATCTAGCACCTTGAGGCATGGAGATGATCATTGCAAGGAGTTGTATATGACATCTTATCAAGAGTTGCATATGATGCAATTGACAAGTGTTGCCTACCTGAGAGATCTATGTTATGGGTGACAGCCCTAGCTGATCCATGACTTAGAGGATTTCAGGATCTTGCCCACTAGAAGGTTGTACGCTGCAATCTTTCGAATTGATGGTGAGGGCTATCAATTTGAATTAAAATAGTGGGAGCGATAATTAATTAAAGGCCTAATTTTATCGTTAAACTTTTCAAATCAATCAAATAAGTCAAAATGAGTTTTGGACTAAAAATTGCATATTTTCCTTTTTGTAGTACAAATGGAAAGAAACAACAACAACTTTTCTTTGCGATCAGTCCTTGACAAGGACAAGCTAAATGGGACAAACTTCCACGACTAGTATCGGACATTGAGAATTGTTCTCACTCAAGAGTGTAAGCTCTATGTCCTGGATACTCCAGTTCCAGAGGAACCTGCTCCAAATGCATCAAAGGCAGAAAGGGATGCTTACAAGAAGCATTATGATGATGCCATTGATGCAAAGTGCTTGATGTTGTGCTCTATGAACCATGAGTTGCAAAGACAACATGAGAACATGGGTGTTATTGAGATGGTTCAGCATCTCAGAAACATGTATGAAGATCAAGCACGGCAAGAGAGGTACGATGTCTCAAGGGCACTGTTCAAGTGTGTCATGACAGAAGGAGATCTAGTTGGTCCTCACACACTCAAGATGATTGGGTATGTGGAGAACCTGCAGTGACTGGGATTTCCACTGAGCCAAGAGTTGGCTACTGACGTGATACTGCAATCGTTGCCAGAATCTTACAGTCAGTTTGTGATGAACTACAACATGAACAACTTTGATAGGCCACTGTCAGAGTTGTTGGGCATGTTGAGGACAGCAGAGACAGATGAAGAAGGACAAGCCTAAGTTTGTGATGGTGATCACGGGCAAGAAAGGCAAGTCCAAGCGCAAGGGCAAGGGCAAAGCTAAGAAAGGTTCTGATGCTAGCCAGGAGTCCAAGACGCCTTCAGCTCTCAAGGCCAAGGGAGGAGTGACCAAGAAAGGAAATTGCCACCATTGTCAAAAACTTGGACATGAAAAGGAATTGTCCTCTGGAAGAACAAAAGAAGAAGGAGGCCACTGTCATCTCCACTTAAAGGTGTCAATGAAATTAAACTTGTAACACTTTTGAGGTATATGATACCAAGATATAAAGTGTAAAGAACTCAATAATTGGGGCAAGTGTTGCCGCCATAGATAGGAGTACTTTAGTTTATTTTTCAGCCATAAGGCATGTAATAGAGTTATGAACTGCTATTTCATATTTGCCAATAGATAGAAACACTTTATTTTTGCATATTGTATGACAATGATGGCAATTAATAAAGTTGATGTTTCATACTTTAAAAGATATGATCTTTATGGCAATGCCTTATTTATCTTGTGGTATTTGATACACATAAGATATAATGATACCTGAAAGTTATTGATAACTCAAACAATCAAATTAGCATCAATCATGAGAAATTCATTTCTAGTTTCCATATGATGGATAAATCTAGACTCTTTTGGTTAGAGAACCAGTAAGAGACATGAATATCTTGGACATGATTAATCAATCTTTACTAATGGTAGTGAGAGAATGATTATCCTATTAGGTATAATACATGTGATGTATTTACATACCTATTGGAGCAAATGCTAATACTTCAAATGGTGTTTAGAGAAATACCAATATGAATATCTTGAAGTGTTCAAGAATATCATAGATGAATTAAGAATTTGGTAAAGTGTTAATTCTTGATGAGATCAATGAATGAAATACTTGGACCAAATGTTTGAGATCCTTGTGAGTGATTATGATAGTGTATCATTGTGAGCTCATGATGAAGGCATGGTGATGTCTAAATCAAGAAGGAATCATATTCTAAGGAGTTAGAGAATGATTATCAAATAACTAAATTATTCTTAAATAAAGAATACCCCACACTAATAAAGGACATTTAGAATCACGAGGAGTTGTGAGTTCTTATATCCTTAACAGATACACCTCAATTATCTATGTGATAAGTTGGTCATGTGATGAATCAACTATCTAGATGAATATGAGGAAACGGATTTTGAGTTATGGTTTAGGACCATTACATCCTAAATGTAATCCATGTGAACCATAAGGTATGACCTTGATGGTAGCACCCATTGGATGGAAATCCATAAGTGCAAATAAGTCTTAAATGTTAAGACACATGGATAACATTTTGAGAAGGATGATGCTTGTTGATTGCAACTTAATGACTAAGATATTTGGCATATGGATACTAAAACTGCATTCCTATGAGGAATAAAACAAGGATGTGTGTGTGACACAACCTATAAGGTTTATGAATCCACTAATGCAAATGAAGTCTATAAGTTACAATGGACTAATCAATTTGATTGATTGAGTACAAGCAACTCAAAATTGAATCTTTACTTTGATGATATAGTCAAAGGGTTTGACTGATATGTCAAAGATAAAGAAGGTATCTGTGATTTAGTGGGAGCGTATTCGCATTCCACATGTTCATGTGAAATGGAAATGTTCTAAAATGGAAATCCAAAGTGGACATTATCTTTAGGGAAGATAGAGACGTTTCCTATATGATAGGAATAGAGATCTATAGAGATAGTTCTCGAAAACCTCTTGACCTGGAAAAGAGAGAGCATACATTGGCAATCTATACTGAAGAGTTCAATGTGCACAGATTCAGTGGGAGAAAACTTGTCCATGTTACATGGAGTTAGTATCCCAAGGCCAAGTGTCCAATTCTTATGAAGAATGTGAACACTAAGAATAGATATGGATCTATCATGTATGTGATCATCCCATTATCTTGCATGTATAGACATGTCAAGAGTAAAATGCATTCATCATCTTGTATGTACGACATGACAAAATGATATGCTCATCCTGACAACTCGTATGTGGGACATGACGAGTGGATGTCTGTCTATTTCAGTAAGGGTTACTGAAAAACCATAAGAACTTGATAAGTACTTATGAAGTACTAGTTCTATGGAGATAAGGAAGAGTTCGATGTAAAGAGTTACATTGATGCAAACTTTCGAAAAGGACAGAAAATTAATCGCAAAATATATATAGGATATATAAAAGTTAAAGTTTGTTGATAATTGGAAGTGTTCCAATAAAACTATTTAAAAGGAAATACCGAGTATCCATGTGTTAGAGAACAACAATGGATACTATATGGATCTAGAAGTTCATAAGATGAACTTATAGATATTCCGGTCATTGATGACAAGTTTGGAATCCTTGATCATGCAATGTGGCTAAAGGTTAGAAAAGGAATACTAGATCGCATATTACGGCTACTCCATCTCATACGTGTGACGTACAGCGAAGAGATGTGAGACATGCAATTTATACTTACTTTGGCAAGGTGTTGCCATTACTCACTATGTTGGCACAAGAGCACAGTAACATGTGGGACATGTTTGAAGATCACTATGAATATGATTCAAGGGTGATTGGCTCGCAATGCAATTGGGAGTCTGTTGGTATGTATGCCCTGAGAGCCAATCATGAGATGATTGATGGGATACATTAAGATTGATTTGATAAACATCAAAGGCTAGCTTCCAATTCATTCTGGTTCAGTCATATGAGATAGTGATAGAACAGATTGAATGTCTAGAGAATGACAATACTCAATGACGTATGCCTTCAGGTTGAGGACCTGAACGATGAGATCATACAGATGCTAAGAGTATGTACATTCTTGTTATGTCCCTAGTCGGATGTCATTGTGGAAGGTAGATAGACAGCAATGACACACAAGACTAGATTGTGGTGTTGGTTGATGATAGAATCTCATTAGTCATGATATAGAGATATCAAACCAAACACATAGGTACTTGTTAGAGAACAAGTGTACCGGACAGACCCACCGTGAGTTTGACACATGGAACCATGAGATGGTAGTCACAGTCAGTACTCACAGTGATGGTGGTGAATGTGATTCTTTGACCTGAAATCACTACACTCAACACATTTCGTTGGGTACACTTTGACATCATCAAACGCAGTCCTGAAACATGGGTTGTTATAAAGGTGATGATTGGGTGGCTTTGACACATGGGGCTTTTGAGGGGTGAGTGATAGATATGGGATTTGTTCCTCCTGAGGGAGTTTGATATCCATGGCCACGTGATGAGTAGGATTGAGAAAGGCGTGCATGCATGTGTGAGTCAGTATGTGATACTGATGTCATAACATATCTCTTCCAATCTACTCTGAGATCAAGAAAGTGAATGAACGTTGACAGGATGATTGGTCCATGCCTTGAGTTCATTCGGGATATCAGTGACAAAGAAATTATACATTCACTGTAACACCATTCACAGATTGTAGGATTGAAAGTTGTTCTCCAACTTTCTATTACACTTGGGTAGCAATGATGTGTGACTAGGCACCGCTCATTGCTTGTGAAGTCATAAGTGTTGTGAACTTTCACTGCCAATGTGAAAAAGGACCTGCAGGGTCACACACATAGGATTTAACTTGGAAGAGGAGTTTTGTCCACAAACTATGTTTAGATTGATTACTAAAGGAGTTTAGTAGTTCAATTATACACTCAATCGGTCGATAGCTCAATACCATATGGTTCAAGGTGTTGGACGCATTGATTGGAGTATCGGATTGATTGAAATCGCAATTGACTGATTTTGCCCAACCTGTGCTCCCAACCGATCGGCTCAAGTGTTGAACCGGTCGGCTGAGGTTGCTGAACCGGTCGGCTCAAGTGTTGAACCGATCGGCTCATGACCAGGTTGAAACGACCGGTTCAAGGGTTGAACCGATCGGTTCAACTGGAACAACCGAGCAACTTGGGAAAATTATGTCGGCAAGGATTTTCCTTTGGTTTCAAATTTCCCAATTCAATTGGGAATAATATTGGTATTCGATACCAATTGGGAAAGAAACAAGGAAAATCTTTTTGAGCCAGATTAGGACCGTGAACTGATCGGTTCAGGGCACCAACCGATCGGTTGGGGTGCCCCGAACGGTCGTCTCAGGTCCAACCGATCGGCTCAATGGCCGAACCGATCGGTTCAAGCTGTGAACCGATCGTTTCAGGTTGCAAACCAGTTGCTTTTTGTGGAAAATTCTCGAACCCTTCTACTCCTGCTTTAGTCCCACATTGCCCGGGATTGAGAACCCTATCCCATGACCCTCCTATATATATAGGGGTATTGGGGGCTTCTCGAAGAACAACTCAGTGCAACCAATTTCTCTGCAAGTTGTCGTTCTCTCTGGTTTTGGTAACCAAGAGAGAGCCTGAGCAAGTGCTTCCCGCAAAAGGGAGGTGCAGCAAGGGAAGGACAATTGCAGGTGCAACAGGAAGCAGGAGAGTGTGTGGGCGACTAGTACGCCTGTATAAGGGTTTGACTCCTTCCACTTCCTTATGGGACAAGGAGTGTGGAGTTCCAGGTGGTCTGTGTCGACTACTACAGAGGCGGGAGGTCACTGCCGCTTAGGAGAACAACTGTCAACCCGACAGTCCTGGTTCCAGGAGGAGTCGTGAGTCCCGGTGCGACCAGGAGCTGCGCAGACACCGTCCAAGACCGGAGACGAAGACCACACTAGCTGTGAGGTATTGTCACCGAGAAAGCCTCGGGACAAGGTATGATTCCTCAAACCATCCTTCCTATTGTATAGACGTTGACGCGTTTCCTCGGTTCGGGTAAGGGGAGGAGAAAATTTTTATTTCCGATGCCTGCTCTGCCTCCCCTAAAACCCAACATAATCATGTGGTATAAAGAAATCATAAGAATAAGACACATATTGACATAAGTGGGGGTTGGGTTTTGACCTTTGGATACTAGATCTAGGATAGTCTACTTATCTTATACTTTGTAGTTAGAGAAAGGCGAGCGGGAACATTTGTTGTGACACCCTTCACAACCACCATTGGTCCAATTTGTGGGGTGTGGATGAGAAATAATTGAGGGGTTGGAGTCATATACTCATTGACCCCTCCCCTGGGAAAACAACCAAGTCAAGAGGGAGATCGAGTTGCCACCCTGTTCCCCCATCTTCACTGAAAGTTACAGGATATTCATAGGTGCATGAGGGTGAGGAGAAAAGGGAGGTAGAGAAGAGAATAGAGGAAGGAGAAGAAAGGAAAAATAGGATAAAGATTAGAGGAGAAGGATGCATCAATTTATAGTGATTTTCATGATCTTTTCCATGGTCAATGAGGTGAACTTTGCTGGAGTTTGAAGGTGGACTTGGGGACAGGAGTAGGTGGCTCCAAGATAAGTTCTGGAAGGCGTCATAGAGTTGAAGGAGGTTCCACAAGTCTTTGAGAATCTTCAAATGATATAAGGAATGAGCATATGCGTTTTTCCTCTTTTGCTCTACCACAAAAGCAGCAGGTGGTTGATGGCATGCTAGTTCATGGAACAGAGATCCGGAAGAGGTTCCTTGGTTCTATGATCTTCTTTCAACAATCAATGAAGCTATTTGTGGAATAATCAGAGGAAAAGAGGAGGATATTGTGACGTCTCATGATGATAGAACATGAGAACGGATGGACCGTGTCGAATGTGAGAAAGAGAGAGAGAGAGTCATGAACCAGTCCAAATCCAGTCAGACCCTATGTGAATAGACAATTACACCCCAAAACCAAGTCTAGGGAACTGTAGCTCAGCACAACCCAAGAGAAGGTCGCACCCTAGTTTCCACGTTGGGGTTTTCCATTTGCCAAAAAAGGTAAATACCTAGAAAAAATGTAGATCTTCTATAATTCACAATAATTACCTCATATGTTGGAAAAATACAAATTAGGTATTAAAATATTCAAAAAAATATGTAGAACATTTGAAAAGCATAATATCATGATTTTGAGGCATTGATGTATGAAATATCATGTAAGTTGTGAAATGATCATATCATGTATTATAAATATCAAATGATGACCAAAAATTAAGAGAATGCAACAATAACTCTAAAATATAATATATAATTCATACTATGGTAGATATGATCATGTTAGGATATAAAATCATGGAATTTGCTTAGAATAGATATATAGGGTCAATAAGCCTAAAAAATGTATAAAACACATGCATGGTCAATAAATGTCGCAATATTCAGTATAATCTCATATGAGTATATGGAACATCATTTTTAATTTTGAAATTATGGATGCACACGTAATTCTTGTTTAGTAATGATGATTGCACTCAATATGATATAAACCTTAATACCCTTAATGAATATGACATAGGGTTAATACATGCTCACAATGATATGGAAACTAATGTTCATACAATTGATTCTAATATGTAATACAACATTACTAACATCAATCTTAGATAACAAGATGAGTAAGACAAGAAATAGTCATGGGAATATCTTAATTAGAAATGCTAAACCCTAAAGTCAGCGTAATAGGGTAAAGGTGATGAGAATATGATGGTGTTACATTATCTTGTTTAAATCAGGGGTTAACAAAGGTTGTAGTTGACCTCGTGGATATGTGATGATTAGGAATATCTCGATTCAAGGTATGTTTTACCTCTTACTTGGCCTGCTATTTAGTATGGTTATATTATATGTGTACAAAATATATGGCATATGATATTGGATGAAATAATTGGTCTTGTATGCTACCTTGCTTAATTTTATGTATATGTACAGTTTTAAACACATGAAACAAAATATATTTGATCCATAATATGATAGCACTAAACTCTTTGGTAGCATAGTGCATTGAAGTGATCTAACTCTTTGGTAGGAGATCACATTGCATATATGATCTAACTATTTGGCAGGAGATCATAATGACTAAAAGCATTTATCCCTGTGGTGTCAGATGCATGAGTATATGATGTAAATGTTCCTAAAATATATGTTATGTTTTTTTAACAAAAATCTTTGTTCTAGTATGCTTTTTTTTATCTTATAATATTGTCGAGTATTAGTTTTATCTTATTGTCAATTCTTAGTAGTAATAGGTATATGAAACACACGTAGGCGTACTCAATACAATATTTTGCTAACGTGTACCACATGTAATCTCTATGTTAGGTTTTGGACATACAATCTTGAAAGACCAAAATAGTTGAGAATTGTGTGGCAAGCTAATGTACAGGTGGGCCTACTGTCTAAAAAATCAAGTCGTAGATGTAGTACATGCATATGTAAAAGTTTACTGTTGAATGTGTAAAATCAATTTGTAATAGTTCATTTTGTAATTATAAGTTGAATGGTGAGCTTATGGTTGTGGTTTGTTTATTGTTCATGTTTATGAGCTACTATTGTTTCATCTGACTCCCTTGATTTTCTCCTTCTTGGCTTACTGTGCAGTTTTTGAATTGAAATTCTCGCTGAGGTTGGGGATTCAATTTAGACGTCACACAATGGGACAAGGCATTGAAATTTTGGGTACCTCATAGCCTCCAAAGAGTTATATGAGTGCAAAGTGAAAGAGGGAGAACTAGTAGAGCCACATGTGCTCAATATGATTAGGAATGCGGCATGATTGGTATTTTTTTTAGGTTAAGAGTTGACCACATATTTGATTTTGCAAGGGTTTCCTGAATCATATAACTAGTTTATTGGGTACTATCACTTGAGTAACTTGGCCAAACTATTATTTGAGTTGCTTGGCATGTTGATAATGCCAAAGCACGAATGAATAAGGAAAAATTCATGATGGTGGTTAGAGGAAGTGAGTCCAAGCGCATGGGCAAGGCCAAGAAGAGTTTTGAGGCTAAACTGAAGTCAAGTGTTCTGCACTCAATATAAGGAGAAGGGTAAGAGCAAAGGGAATATGTCCTTTTCACTTAAATGATTAAGCAAAGAAAGTGCCACCATTGTGACCCAGTGTTCAGAAAATCGGCCTAATCGGCCGAATATTCGGTCGGATATTCGGTTTTGGGGGTCTACCGCTCCGAATATGAATAATCGGCCAATAATCGGTCCAGGACCGATTAATCGACCGTTCAGGGGAATAATCGGCCGATTAATCGGTGATTTTCAAAATCAAATGCTAGTAATATTTTTTTTACATTAATTATTTCTAATATTAGTCTATTACTTATTAATGTTTCTAATTACTTATTAATGCAATATTAGTCTATTACTTACTAATGCAATATTAGTCTATTACTTATCAATGTTTCTAATTACTTATTAATGCAATATTAGTCTATGACTTATCAATGTTTCTAATTACTTATTAATTCAATATTAGTCTATTACTTATCAATGTTTATAATTACTTATTAATGTGATATTAGTCTATGACTTATCAATGTTTGTAATTACTTATTAATGTTTTCTTCTCTAATTTCATCAATGTTTCTAACTACTTATGAATTCAATATTAGTCTATTACTTATAAATGTTTCTAATTACTTATCATTGTCATTATTATATGGTCAATATATAATTTACATATATTTATGTTTAATATTTTAAAAAAAATCAAAACCGATTAAAACCGAATATTCTCCCGCTTATACTCCCGCAGATCGTATATACTCTATTCGGTACCCTCTCTGCCCGTACACCGATTACCGCTTTTCAGAACAATGTTGTGACCTACCTAGACATTGGAAAAAGGAACTTACCTCTTTAAATAGATGATTTCAGGAAGAACAAGGAGATCAAAATCTCTACTTCAGGACCTGAGAAGAAGTAAGATAAAACTGTGTGGATCTAGGGTTGTTGCCACTATTGTTGGAAGTTGTCATTCCTGGGAACATAATAGAATTAGTGAATTGCTATCATGTGCCAACCATTGATTAAAATATTATGTATCTTGTATGGACAATTATTGATCTTTCATGGAAATTTGCTATGTCTCACAAACTATACTTGATAGTTCTTAAGACAAATATGTGTATGCCACGTATACTAAATCACTCAATGACTCAAACAATGAATACCTATAGAATTGCCATCTCAAGCACGTAAATGACAATTGCATTTCTAGAATCCATAATGATGATAATCTAGACTCATTTGGGTATTCAACCAATAGAGACATACAGGTCTTATTTTTTGGGCAATATGACAAAAGCATCTTCAGTAGATGTAGTGGGAGAGTGACTATTCTATTAGGGCTAATACATACTGATGTATATAGACCTTTTAGAATAAATACTAAAAGTAGTTACAAGTATCTTATTATATTATTGCTTGTATCAGTAGCAATGGAAGCTTGAATTTAATTAAATACAAGTATCAATCTCTTGAAATGTTCAAGGAGATCATGAATGAAGTATGTAACTAACTTGGTAAAAGTATTAAGACACTTTGATGTGATCAATTTGGAAATAGTTTGAACCAAGAGTTTTGAGAACCCACTAGGGGACCATGACAATATATCATAATTCTCCACCTGAGACACAATGATAGTGTATCAAAAAGAAGGAATCACACCTTGTTAAGTCATGGTGCAGTTGTCAGTAAATCTAGCTAATCTTCCAATTTCCTTTTTGGCACATGTTTTATGCTAAAACAATGTATCATCTGAAATGGTTCAAAACACACAATATGAGATATGGCATGGGAGGTTTCCTGATATGTCTTTTACAAATATTAGGATTGAAATCTTATAAAGAAAATAGGTTCTTGAAAGGCTTTGTCCACAAGTCATATAAATGTTATTTGGTTGAATAATACTTTAAATTCCAATCCAACAACAAAGTTGGTTGTTGATCGAGGTAGCTATTTTCCTATGAATAATTTATTTCTAAAGGAATCAATGGGAGAAAAATAGAACTTGAAATATTCAAGACAAATAAGAAAACATTGAACCTATAGAGGTATAGTAGGATCATAGAGAATCATAAACTATTATGGAATCTCAAGATCCTTATGTAATAGATAACCTGGTAAATCTAGTAGAACAACCTTGAGTTTGAATGACTATGATAACGTATAACTTGAAAAGGTGGTAAGTTGATCATTGATGATGAGTCAACAAACTACTTAGAAGATTATGAGGGACCAGAGTATGAGAAATGGCTTGAGGCCATCGGATCAAAGATGGACTCCATGTACACCAACACGGTATGACCTTAGTGGATCCACCTGATGGGGTAAAGCCTATAGGGTGAAATTGGGTATTTAGGAACAAGACCAACATGGAAGGATCGATTGTTTGCAAAGAGTTTCAAACATGTTCAAGGTGTTGAACATGATAGGTCTTTCACCAATTACCATGGTTAAATACATCGGATCATGCTTTCTATTGTAGTTTGTTATGACTAATGAGATTTGGCAAATGGATGCTAGAACCCCATTCCTTAACTGGAATAGTTATGAGGATGTGTATGTAACACAACCTAATGATTTTATAAATCCATAAAATGCAAATATAGTCTATAAGCCACAACGGTCAATCTCTGAACTGAAGCAAGCATCATAGAGATAGAATCTTTGATTTGATAAGACAATCAAAGAGTTTAAGTTGAGTCAAAAGGAAGATGAAATTTGTGATTACAAATGATTTATTTGGATTATATTTATTCCTCATAGTGATGGGGAGTAACATCCTTATAGTAAAAATGTTGGAACCTAGCAAGGAAAATACGTTCTCTAAAGGGTTGACGTGAAGTTTCCTATGTGGTAGGGATTGAGTTATATATATATATATATATATATATATATATATATATATATATATATATATATATCTAGAAAGCTTCTTGAAAGAGCACATAGATTGCCAATATGTTCAAGGGGTTCAACATATAGGACTCAATGAGAGAAAACTTGTCCATGTTCCATGGACATAGTCTCTTAGGAGCCTAGTGTCCCAGTTCTTGTGAAGAATAGGAACACATGGATAGATACCATATGCATTCACTATTGGATCTATCATGTATGTATTGATCCCATTATCTCATATGTATTGGAATGATGAGAAGATTTATATTCATCCAGTTATCTCATATGTTAGGACATGACAAAAGGATATATGTCAGATCCCAATGAAATGGACCATCACAAAAACATCCTTGAGCACTTGAGAAGAACTTAAAAGATTGGTTCCTTCGTTATGGTAATAAGGAAGAGTTGGTGTAAAGAGTTACAATCATGCAAGCTTCCAAAATCACAAATAAAATTAATGATCACAATATAAATTTGTGCTTGACCTTAAAATGATAATTGTAAGATGGAAAGGTTTTTGAGCTAGAAACATTTGATGAATTCTATAATAGAAGTTGAGAATCTTGGTTTTATGAGTACCAAAAAAGATATTTTATAAATCCAGAAGTTCATATAGTTGAACTTATGGGAAGTTCCAACCATTGATGACATAGTAGAAATACTGAGACAACAATGGATCTACTAGATAGGCCAGGAATCTTAGATAGCATACTACAACTCTTCCATCTCATACAAATGTCGTATAGGGAGGACAAATGAAATTTATCGACTAGAAGCAAATGTTACAAACCCATCAGAAAAGAGCTTGCGCAGTAGAAACATGATGCACATGTTAAGAGAACTTGAATTAAGATTTATGAGTGATTGGGTCTAAGTGGAAATGGGAGTTTGTTGGTATGTATGCCTAGAGAGCCAATCATATGATGATTGCAATGCTTCAGTAAATACCTAATTTAATAATAATAAAAGTAATCTTGCCTATTATGCTTTTCTCACTCATGAGATGATGACACATACATAGTAGATGTCTAAAAATGACATATGTCTTCAGATTGATGACCTGAACAATGAGATCATATGTATGATAAGAGTACACACATTCTTGTTATGTCCCTAGTCTGATATTACTGTAGAAGAAGAATCGAAAATAGTAATGCATAAGACTACAATATGTGTTGATTGATGATAGAATATCATTAGTCATGATATGTGATATCAAGTAAACCAGACATGTATATGTTAGAGAAGAATGTATCAGACAGACCCACCTTGAGAATGATACATGGATACCATGGAATGGTAGTCAGAATCATCTCTCATAGTTATAGTGTTGATTGTGGTTCTTAGACATGAACTCGCTACATCAATCGCATGTCGTTCGATGTAACTAGACATCATCCAACATGACCTTGAATAAGGGTTGACATAAAGGTGATTCGCGAGTGCATTGTGATGCATGGGGATTGAGTCTGAGTGATGTAGATGGGATTTTTCCTTCCTACTAGAGATTGATATCCATTCCTCCTAATAAGTGAGTTTGAGAAATGCATGGCCATACTCATGTGATTCAATATGTGATATGTGAAATCACATGCATCCCAGACAATCTACTCTAGTTCAAGGAACATGAATTGAATGTTGAGAGGATTAAAATTCCATGCCTTGAGTTCAATCTAGATATCAAAGATAGAGGAACTATATGATCATGGTAACACTGATCATGGATTGTTGGTTGAAGTTATTCTCCAACTTTTTGAATTTCTTGGGTAGCAATGATCTATGACTAGATGCTTCTCTTTGCTTGTGATGTCATAATTGGTTATGGACATTCACTATCAACATAATTTGGGACCTATATGTTCACACACATAGGATGCACTTGAAATAGGAATACATGCATGAATGATGCTTGATTGATTACTTAAAGTGTTTAGGTATTCAATTAAAAAAGTGAGGTTCAAAATTGATTGATATGACTCTAAACTGACTTGTTCAAGTGTTGAACAGATTGTTTAGAGTGTCAGGTCAATTGGAAACAAGTTTGGTTGAATATTTGCTGAACTGGACATGTGAAATGACCATTTGACATATGAAAAGACAAATCATGATGTGAAATGACCGGATCATCATTTGGGTTGTCCATTTTAGTGGCCAATTCAATTGATCAAGCATTAATGTTGATGTTATGATTTTGCATTAATCGAAAACTAAATGCCATTTTGATTCTGAATAAGAAACACATGAATTGACTGGTTCATGAGATGAATCAAATGTTTCATTTGTTAGATGACCAGTTGGCTAGGTGAAATGACCGGTTCTCTACCTGAATTTCCTTGAAAATTTGTGATTTTAGTTCTTTCACCTCCTGTGCAGATTAGGAACCCTGACCCTAGCCTCTCCTATAAATAGAGGGGTACTTGGGGCTTCCCAGACACAACAATTAGCTGTGACAATTTTTGTCCTCTCTGGTCGTGGTAGACAAAGGAGATCGTAAGCAAGTCCTACCCGTAAAAGGGAGGGATAAAAAGGGAGAGACAATTGTGGGAGAGAAAATCAATGCTAGTACACTAATGTTTAAAGGGACAAATCCTTTTCATTGGCTCTGGTAGTGCCATATGGAGTTCCTGGTGGTCCACATGGACTACTGTAGAGGAAGGAGGTAGTTTCCTATCACTAGGAGAGCCCCATCAACCATTTTTGGTGTTGTTGCACCAGGTGGACATTGTTGACGACTGTTTGAGTGATGTTGCTGAAGAAGGGGTGAGCTTCTACCTAAAGAAGAAGTGTGTTGTTGGATCAAGAGTTGTCAGTGGACACACTTCAGGACTAGGTATAACTCTTATTACCTCCTTCCTAAATACATTGTTTGTGATGCAATCTGTTAGTTAGGGAATCAAGTTTTAAATTTTTTTTTTTGCTGCCTTATTTGTAGCCCCAATTTCCCAACAATAGTTTCAATCTAGAGTGGTATACCAAGACCTGGTCATCCATTTGTATGTCATGAAGGAGTTCCCAATGCTCCTAAAGCTAGAGGGAACATTAATCTCTGGCTACAAACAAATCAAAGTTTAGAATGCGAATGGTCCAACTAAATTTGTTCTCCATTTGTACGGGTAAGTGTAATAATTTTCCATGGATAAGTCATAAAGGTGTAGTTCCCAATAGTTTTGTAGGCAGATTGCTACACCCACAAAGCGTCACTGATCTTTAAGGATGAATCCTTCCATGTGTGATTCACGATCTTCTCCAAAATTTATTTAATCTATTAATTGGAGACTTAGACCTAGATGTAGGTTTGAGGATGGTAGGGGGAGGCAACTTTATGGTGAATACAATAACTTTCACAACAACGTCATAAAGTGTTTCTGTAAAAAATGTGATCATCCATTTGATATACAGTCTGAGGGACCCCAAACCTGGAGACTATTGTGTTGATTGAAGAATTTCATCACCAATTTGGGATCTATGGTCTTTTTGGAATGTCCTACACCCATTTGGATAGGAAGTCACTTCTATGAGGATATACTCGAATCCATGGTAAGAAGGGAAATGCCCCATGTAGTCGACCCCTCAAATATCAAAGATTTCTAAATCATGTTGAGAATGCATAAGCATCTGGTCTCTATCTAAAATATGTCTTGATCTTTAACACTAGTCGCTTGTAAGGACAAATCTATAAACATTCTTAAACATAACATGCTAGTAGAAATAGCATTGAAGTACTTATATGGTTGTCTTTTCAGAGCTCATATTCCCACCTGTACTACCTGAATGACATTGCTCAAAGATAGAATGGGCTTCTTCTTCTATGGCATGTCTAGGAAAGATGTGTTTGCACATAGTTTAAATATATATATGCATATTTTCAGTAAAAGATTCTAACATTGTGTAGAAATTTTGACTTTGCATGTCCCTTGTATTGGGATGTAAGACATCGACTGCCAGGTAATTCACATAAACTACAAACCAGGGGAATTGAGCTTCTAGTTCAACAATTGATGATCTGAAAATGAATTATCGACATGGATTACATTGTAATCCTAGGTGCTAAGACAAAAGAGAAGATCGAAAACTACCTTTTTAGATACATTATTGTCACATATTTCTAGATCAAACTCATGGAGTAGAAGTATCCACCAAGTGAGTCTAGGCTTGTCATCCTTCTTGATCACCAAATACCTAATTGAAGCGTTGTCAGTGTAAACAATCACCTAGACCCTACCAGGTGTGACCAAAATTTGTCAAAAGCATAGATGATTTCTATAATCTACTTTTTTAGTGGTGGTATAGTTTCTTGGAACATCTTCTAGGGTCTTAGAGGCATAGTAGATGACGTGATGATTCTTGTCAATCATCTGCCCAAGAATACCTCCTATGACATAGTTGTTGGCATTGCACATAATCTTGAATAGGAGTGGCCAATCAAGCACGCATATGGTAGGAGAAGAATTAAGGGTTGTTTTCATTCTATTGGAACTTGTTATGCAAGCCTGATCAGCATTGAAGGGAAGCGCCCTTTAGAAAAAGGTTGTTGAGGGAATTTGAAAATTTTTAAGAACTCTCAAATAAGTCATTGGTAAAATCTAGTGTTCCCAGGGAAAGTACAAACATATCCGGTCAAAGTCGGGGGAGAAATTTTGTTGATGACTTTGATCTTTGGAATAGTCTAATTTTATTTCTTTGTTTCTCACCTGATGGCCAAGCATGATGATCTCCTTCACCATAAAGTGGAATTTTTCCTAGTTTAAGATCAAGTGTGACCCTTTAGAATTTTCTAGTACTAGAAACAAATGTTGCAAGCATGATTTAAAACAATATATATAGATAGAGAATTCATAGATAAAGACACCCATCACACTCTCTATCAACCCATCAAATATCATGGCTATACATCATTGGAAGGTGGAAGGGGCATTGCAAAGGTTGAATGACGTCCTTTTAAAAGCATAGGTGTTGAATAGATAGATGAAAGTCACTTTTTATTGGTCATCGAGATGCATTGGGATATGGTAGAATCTCAACTAAACATCCAAGTAATAGAAATATTCCTTATGAGCAAGGATTTCCAACATAGGATTGAGAAATGAAAGAGGGAATTGATCCTTTTTGGTGGCTTTAATCTACTGGTGATAGTTGATGCTCATTCTCCACCTGATAATGGTGCAGGTGGGAATGAGTTCATTATTTTCGTTCTTTATCACAATACTACCACCCTTTTTTGGAACAACTTTGACTGGACTTACCTATGGCAAATGATAAATCGAATATATAATCCACATATAAGAATCTTGATTGCCTCAAGATAGAGAACTCCTTCATAATGGGATTTAGCATGCATTGAGGATCTCTTAAGGATTTATATTCTGTTACCACGGGGATTTTGTACATATAAATGGTTTGTCTAACCCTTATTAGGTCGTTCATGTTGTATCCCAAACCAACCTTTCGTTTCCTAAGTTCAGTCAAGAGCTTATCTTCTTTCTTTTATGTAAAGTCGGGATTTATGATGACCTGATAAGTTTATTTTTCATCAAGGAACACATACTTGAGACATTCTAGAAGGAACTCCATTACAAGACATTTTGAAGACTAGACATTATCTTAAGAATATATACCATATTTAGGTGTTAAAATTCATCTTTAATATGTTATTCAAAAATGTCAAGGTGAGCTTGACATTAACAAATCAGATCACCATAAAAATTTGATCTAGTCAAAGCTATAAGTGCTATCTATAATGGATCTTTAGAAAGCTCCCATTTTTTTCTAAAGGGGGAGATCTTGTCCATGCAGCCCAGAAGGTAGAGTTCTTATTGTAATCTTGTTCCCTCATACTTTTAAAAACATGGAATTCTAGAGTTTGTCTTCCTAGTTGCAAGAGGATGGTACATGCCTCCACATCTATCATGGCTTGGGAAATAGAAAGAAATGGTCAGCCAATGATGATGAAGTAGAAAAAATCTTCTTTAATGTACATGACAACTAAATCACAAGGAAAATATGCTTCCTTGCCAACCTTCACGGGGACATCCTCAATGATTCCTATGGGCTTGGTCGTATATGCATCCACAAGTTGAATATGCATTGTTGTCAGTAGAATATCTACAAAACCCAACCTCTTGCAAAGATTCTAAGGCATTATGGAGATTCTAGCACCTAAAATCACAAGCCCCTTTCTACAAGTGTTGTCACCCATATAGGATATGATGCCAAAGGAGCCAAGGACTTTTTTCTTTTTGTGCATCTTGTTGAGAATAATGCCAGAGGTGGTTCTTGTGAGTTTTACAATTTCATACTCCTCAGTGGTATACTTCTTGGTCAATAGGGTTTTCAGATGCATGGACTATGAAGGCATCTTGGAGAGCACATGCAAAAAGGGGATGTTGACATGAATTTTCATAATAGTATCTTTGAACTCCATAATTTGATGTCCAACTTTGTTCTTTAGGCATGCTTGATAAGGGGACCATGACTTGTAAATAGGCATGTCAGGCTCACTGGCCTCGACTGGTGGAGTCTCAACAATGGGATTCTTCTCTTCTATAGGATTGGAAAATGCTTGTGGTAGTTGGTATTTCTCTATTATGACATTATCATCATCATCATGGGAAGAGGAAAAGGAGGAGGTTAAGCATACACATCCCTAGATTATGTGGAGACAACTTTTAGTTGTTATGAATGCTTGAAATTATTTTTAGGTTTCCCAACAAAAGCCCCTGGGGGAGGGCATTAGTTTGCAATGAGCTGGGTAACTTGGGAGTTGGTCGCCTTTAGAGACACCATCTGGGATAGGATCAGTTGTTTCAACTTAGTGAACTATATGTTGATAGAAGGAGTGGAAGTGGGTTGCTTCAACTAGAGTGCTTGATTGAGGCTTTGGAACTACTGACCTTGGTTTTGAAAATCACCATAGTATTTTCCTTGGTTTGTAAAATTATGGTGATTGTTATATTCAAAACCAAGGGGTGGATGTCCTTGGTTGTTCATTTCAGGAGGTCCTTGTTGTTCCACATTTTCTACACTGGAGTGGTTTCCATATTGGAAACCATGACGTGCCTTGGTTTGATTCAGGTTGGAATAATATTGGCCATGGATACTATGGATGAAGGTGAGATCTACCATCTTCTTCCCATCTTCAGGTTGCATGCAGGAGTTGTAGAGTTGTTGGCACTTCTATGTGGAATGATCATAGCCCTAAAAATCACGCATAGGAATTTTGCATATTCACTTGTTTTTGAATACATTGTGGTTGTTGTGAGTTTTGTGGTTGTCCTCTTCTTTCATAAGCATTGAAAGAGGATCCTAGATGATTCTACTTCAAGGCTAGCATCTTGACAATTTCAACAATAGTTTTTTTGCTGAGAGCTATCTTTGTCCCTAGCTACTGTGAGAAATCCTCCTTCCCTGTACTTTACTGGGCTTGGGTCTTAGCGCCTCTTTTCACGACCTCCTGAGGACTATCAGAATTCTAGAACATGGAGTTACCTCCTGAGGACATATCAAAGAAATTCTTAGAGTCTTTGTTGACTCCTTTATAGAGTGTTACAACTAATTGTAGTTGGGAGATGTTGTGATGTGGAAAATAGTGAAGAAGCTAATTGAATCATACCTAAGCTTCACCTAAGGTTTCTCTAGCAGACATGTGGAATTTGGTGATTTCCCCCCAAATTTGGTAGGTGATGGATGGAAGACAATACTTCTCAAGGAATTTTGATTGGAGAGCCTCCCACATGGTTATGAAGTCAGCCTACATTGTGTGATACCATCTAGTGTTTAGATCTAACAAAGAGTATTTGAATATCTTAAGATCATCATCTTAGATGAAAGATTGGTATAATGTTGGAGGTGATTGACAATTTTCCTCGAATCTCCCTGTGAATGCACTTCCTTGGAGCATATTAATCCATTAGGTACAAATTTCAAATAGTCGAGTAGTGATAGCATGAGGTACTACAGATTGTAGTGCATCATAGGTCAAGGGGAATGAGAAGTCCTTAAGTTGCTTCTATTTTTTTGCTTCACAAGGACAACAACTCAGACTTCTAACTCGACGATAGCGGCAACCTTTGATTCATAGGAAATGGCCTCTCTGTGTGCAAAAAAAGCCTATTGTATCCTCTAGTTGGTCTCTTCTTTTGAATCCATCACAATATGATGGATTCGGTTCAGAAGGTGGAAGGTCATGTCAACCTCAGGATCAAATATGAATGGTATATTGGCAACCCTTCTGGAGTGTCACATATATTGTTTGTCACTTGAGGAAAAAGGTTAGAAAATGGAAGAGTAGATTTCAAGATGATTAGAGTTAATGTAAAATAATTGAATTCGTTTACTAATATTGTCATTGTCCCTAGAAACAACGTCAAGATTTGATGTGTCTCCGCAAACACACCAAATCCATTAGGGATATTTCCCTAGAGTTCACCCTTTTAATGGAAAGCTACCCACTTGTAAACAAGATGGTTGATGTAAGTATTAAAGGGTTTGGTTCCAAAGAATGGTTCTATTAAGCATTAATAAAAGCCAATTGCAAATAACAAAAAGTATATTCTAGTTTGAGAGTGGTTAATTAAAACTAAAGAAAAATGCAAAAAAGAAGGAAAATTTGCAAAAGTATACTAAATTATCAAAAGACTTGAATAAGGAAAAGTAAAATGCAGAAGGAAAGTTGATTAATTCAATTGATGGGAATTGATAGATGTCCATGTTTCACCACCACGGGCCTTCAGAATTAGCTTGGACACTTCAAATTCCTTTTAGATAAGTTTTAGCTTGGACACTTCAATTGATGGGAATTGATAGATGTCCAGGTTTCACCCCCACGGGCCTTCAGAATTAGCTTGGACATTTCAAATTCCTTTTAAACAAGTTTTAGATTAGGAACTTGTATATATGTACCTTTCAAAATCAGATCCCATGGATCAATCTACCAATAGAAATGAGGACTCAGAGTTGTGTAGTTCCTACTTCAATTATTCAACAAGTTCTTATTTGAGGTCTCATGAATGAACATGTAAGTTCTATCCAATATTCAGGCCCACAAGTCTGAGGTTTTATTGTTATGGATAATAACTTTCACAGAGTACAATGATCAATTCATAAACGATGTTGTTAAATTGATAAAGACTCGAATTTTATGATTTTAAAGGAATTATATTTTTCTAAGACAAGATATGGGGTTCATGGTGATACTCCCTGTGTCCCAACAATGGAAGGACTACTCCATATCACTCGTAGAAGTAAGCACAAGGATAGGAAGAAGAGAAATCATGTTATAACAACACTTACAGTATCCAGCTCTCTAATCCTTGATTTGTTCTCTATGATAGAGTTCTGAGGTGCTAAGGGTTGATCATGTGTTTTAACACCCCCCTCTTCTAATAGAATTGGAAGAACCTTAGGAACCCAAGAATAGAGCCTAGCGACATACTAGAGATTTCTTGAATTGGTGTGTCTATTGATTGACAGGTAAGAGCGATTCGGTTGATTGACTTAATTATTGTGCCATTCTTAAGCAAGGAATATTTGACTACTAACTTGATGTTTTGTCTCTAAGGAATTCCAAACAATTGGTTAGAGGTGATTTAATTGGTTAGATCATGCAAAACTCTCCTTTCTTAATAGGGTTCAGTCGAGCGACTGAGGTGACCAATCGAGCGGTTCACAATTTGTGACTTCTTCCTATCTACTTCTAATTCGATAGACTAGAGTGCATGAGTCGACTGACTTGGCTTCTAGGAGGCTAAATACAACCTCTTATTCTTTAGATTTTTTGAGCAAATTAAGTGCATTTCTAGATTGCGATTCAATGAATAAAAGGGAACATAAAACTTGAAAAATGATAATGAAATAATAAGAAATCAAACTAAAGATGGAAAAATAAGTAAATTGCAATTAGCTCCTAAAAATGAAGACAAAGACACAAAATTTCCTAAATTATGATCTAATAATACAAAAAGTGATAAGTATGCATTCATCAAAATACCCCAAACTTGATTGTTGCTCACCCTCGAGCAGCACAAAGACACCCCTCAATTTATACTAACACCTTGTTCACATCGCTTGCATAGCACTACATTGTCCTTGCTAGCTTTAAAGGCCATGCAACCTTGATTTCCTAGAACAAAAAAAAATGCAATTTTCCAAATTAGTCACTCGAATTTGCATCACCACTTGCTTCTTTTTCAAGACTTGCAAGGAAATAGATGTTATATTCCCTTTGTTATTGGTGCTTCCACATACTCTTACGAGAGGTTGCATAAGACTAGTGTTTGCTTTTGTTTTGGTGATTTTGGGGGTTATGGAGAATCCCCTAGGTAAAGAAAAAAGAGTGAAGGGGGTATGGAAGAAGATGAACTGTCCTCTATTCAACTCAAGATGTTTTATTTTTTTTATTGCAATTATATTGATTGTATGTTTTGATGTGCACTTTGACATATTTTCTTGATGGTACTCCCCTATTAAATTTATTATGGGTATGGAAGAAGAAATAGAGGGGAAGGAGGTGTATTCCACCCCAAACATGGAGTTTGGCACATTTTCTTGGCTTTTGATTTCTTTTTGTTTTGGAGAAATGGAGAGATAAGAAGGTGGTAGAAGAAGTGGAGAAAAGGTTGACCTTGTGCATTCTCATGTTATTTTAGAATTTTAGTGCCTTAGGAGTATCAAAACATAAGTTCAAACCATTCTATAATAAGAAAATTCCAAAAAATTAACAAGCTATTTCACAATTCTAATGAAGACACATTGCATTTCGTTCCTACTTATCCATTCAGGCTTGTCAACTTTCCTGAGGAATCATCAAATTAAGATCTTAACTGACATGTGCTTTCTAAAAAAGATGATGTTATGATAATATCACAAAAGATTCACTTTATCGAGGGAGATATATGGAATACATGCATATGAAGTAACTGGCTGACTACATAAAGGTCACTTTGCATACAAAGGTAAAAACAAAAGCAAACTAAAACTACATGCAAGCGAACATATATATAAATATTCTAGAAAAAAAAGGTAAATAAAGGTGGTGGAAAATAGTATGTGCCACCCACCTCCACCCCAAACTTAAAATTTTTCTTGTCTAGAGAAAATATCAAGTATGAGATGGAGGGAAGAAGATCACTTGGGGGTGAAGAGTGAGGTGGAGGGAGAGTGAATAATGAGTTGATATCTTAGTTGTCACGTCCCCAATAGTCGGAGTTGGGTTAGGGTAAACCTGATGAGACCCACATATATCTTAAAAAGATCAGGTGGGAGCATAGCAGCCACTCTCAACATGCCAACTCTCATGAGAATGTTTCATGCAATACAAGTAATTGAGTTGATGATGCTAGTACTACTTCTCACGCTCCATTCACACCTAGGGCTGCTTGATGAGGTTGAATTGTTGTTGGATCTCGTAGAAGTTGTAAGGTCCCTTGAGGCCTTCATTAGTGGTGTGACGGAGGGTGCAAAGAGGCTGTTGTAGAGAAGGTATAGTGTCATTGTCATTTTCCTCCAAGAAGATGCTCTGGAGGTGGGTTGTGGGTTCGGGGATGACACCCTCCTGAATAGGGTTCTCGTGGAGGAATCTATATATCCGTGCTGGTAGGTTCTATTGATCATAAGATAGATTCACTACTGCAAACCTGGCATGGAGGGGCAGTGCAATCTGAACAATAGTTTTAGAAGATCAGCAAATAAGTGTATGATTGGACACCAAGATGGATAGCATGGCTCACCCTCAAGTATCGAATATCAATTAAATGTTGATTCCCCTTAGGTTGAATAGCCTCAAATGTAATATGTGTGAAGCCCAGAAAGATGGTGATGGTGTTGATGATGTGTTCTAGGATGAAGAGGTGAGCTAGTGTTGTGATAGCTTGGAAGTGGATGTGGTGATGACATCACTCCCCTATTTGAAAGGCTCCCCATTGATTAGGCCCCGTAGGGTGTATAATTTTTTTAGAGTCACGGTTGAGAAAAACACTTGCATATAGCGTTTCTCCAATCCTTGTGTTGTCTCTTGGATAAAGTTCTAAGGTTATAGGGGGGGTGATCATGTGTTTGAGCACTCCCCCTTCCTTTTATAGGATAGAAAGCACCCTGGGAACCCTAGAATAGGGACCGGCGGCGATTGAAGATTTTCAGAGTCAGTGCATCAGTAGATCAATGGGCAGAAGCGAGTCCTTCAGCCTGCTTAATTGTTGTGTGATTCTTAGCTAGGAACGTTTGACTATTGAGTTGATACAATTTAGTGGTGAGGAATTCTAATCGATTAGTTCAAGGCAAGTTGACCAGTTTCATCATGCCCAACAAACATTCCTTAATATTTTTGAATCGAGCGAGTGAGGTGGTCATTCGAGCGGTTGACAATTTACGATTTCTTCCTATCTGCTATTGATTCGATCAATTGAAGGGTGTGAGTCGACCGAGTGGGCTTCTGGGAGGCTGAACTAGCCTCTTCTTCTTTAATTTTCTTTAAAGAATGAAGTGCATTTTGGGACTAGGGTAGAAGGAGTTACAAGGGGAATAAAACCTAAATAATGAGGACAACATAATTAGAAATCTAATTAAAGAGAGTAAATAAGTAAATTTCAATTAGTTCCTAAAATGATGAAAAAAGAACAAGATGTCCTAGATAATTGATCTAAATAATGCATCAAATAGTGATGAAAATGCATTCAAATAGGGATGAAAATGCATTCATCAGAAAGATATAAGATATCAGGCACTCTAGACATCAATTTTGAGGTTTATTATTTACTGGATTTGGTTCTAAGATTAGTAAAAC
This sequence comes from Alisma plantago-aquatica, assembly GCA_963693085.1. NCBI lineage: Eukaryota > Viridiplantae > Streptophyta > Magnoliopsida > Alismatales > Alismataceae > Alisma > Alisma plantago-aquatica. The sequence continues at coordinate 83,294,082 of OY856415.1, read as the reverse complement.
ATAAATCAATGAAGCTTTGATTCAAGAGATATAAGGAATAACCACTTATACAATTAATAATAGACATGAGCAATATAGAATTAGTTCATAGATTTGTGACAATGTAGACAACCCGCATATCCAAATTTATGACAATGTAGATAAACAAAATAGTCAATTAAGCGTTGATTCAGTAGATACAAGGGACAACCACTTGTATAGTAACTATAAATACATATTATCAGGAAAGAAAAAGCGTAAAGAAAATT
>OY856415.1:83278834-83288834 GCA_963693085.1 Alisma plantago-aquatica | reverse complement strand
TTATGACATAATATGCAATATGAAGAAATAAAGAGGTGGTAAGTACTGTACCTAAATGGTCAATCTAAGTACAGTATCAGAAAACGTACAATACTTTTATATACTTCTCTCCTCTCTTAATGTACTTCTAATAGTATTTTTCAAAAGTATGTCAACGTTGATCTTGATAGAAAGTGTTTTTCATGACGAGCCTAATGTTGTTTATTTCAACTCAAAATTACTTACCATTAAAGAGTTATGTGCAAAATATTTTTTCTCTCCAGTTTTTTTTGTCTTTCTTGATGTATTTACTTTTTCTGCTACATCGGCATTGACCACACATCCCACCCACCAGGTGGATGATCGGGTGGGTGGGCGGGGATGTGTAGCATCGCTCTAAAACTACACCCCACTCCCATTTTGGGAGTGGTACCAATTCCAGGAATTTATTCCAAAATGGATCATTTTTGTGAGTTGGAACACAACGTTTTTGTTTTCCCATCTGCTAACCAACCAAAAATCATGTCCTAATTCTTAGAATTTAAAAACAACGATCTCATTTTACTCCCTACCAAACAGACCCTCACTTTCTAACTGACGCCAGAAAGCAACCCATCTCAAATGTGTAAAAGCAGAAGAGGAGAGTCACTGGCACCGCGGCTGGAACTCTTAGTGAGGTACCCAGTCGGGGCAGACACCACCTCACGAAGTGTCAACGAAATAGAGGCAGAGTCGCACGGTTCATCTTCCGTCACAGAGTACTGTCCCGACCTCAAACACTGACCGCATATCCTTCACTTGAAGATCCATGAGGAATCGCTCCAATTAGTCAACGATGAGAACGGCGGTGGAATCCAAACATCCCAAAGGACCAACCCTCACGGAGGAAGTGAAAGGTTCGGAACCTCAGTACCCAGATAAGAGCATCCCAGATTGTGCCCCAGCTTCCTAAGCTCCTTACAACTGCATCCCCGACAGTGCGAGGTCATTGTCTTTGGACTGGTCCTGTCTTCCCCAGATACCAAAAGATACTTCTGTCTCTCATCATCCTATACTTACAATACTTTCTGAATATGTGAAAGTCGATTAATCGCTGTCACTATGTGTTGCTCGTAACCCTTAATACATGAATGTTGATGCTCCATCGTCGATCAGAAAATAACCACAGTTGGAAAAGTGCTCCGAATAAAGACGGGTGGGTTGCCCAGTTTTTTTTATCACTGCAGGATCATCATGTTATTTTTCTCTTAAAATAATTGGCTTTCTCCGTTTCCAAAAGATTCTATGTCAAAAAAGCATACAACACATCACTCAAGTTTGTATGCTTGGTTCCAAGGACATATTACCATTCACCATGAATGTGACAACTCTTTAGCCCCTGTTTGGAAACGGCCTGGACCGGGTTTGGGCGGGTTTGGGCGCTGTCGTGTAGCGACACGTAGGCCCAAACCAGTCCGGCTCGGGCTGTGTTTCCGTTTGGCAATGAGACTGGTTCGGACCCCGTTTTGGGTTTGGTCAGTCCCATTTTCGAGCTTGACGTAGTACAGCTAGAGGTGGATTTGGAATCTCAAACCCGGTTTGAGATTACCCCAACTCGTGTATCGCGTCTCACGCTTCGTCCCTCGCGACGTCTTCCCTCCCTCTTCCTGGCGAAGCAGCCGAAGCAGCTGTTTTCCTGGCGAAGCACCCCGTGGAGTAAATGTGAGGCATCTGCTCCCGACGCAGCTACCTTCGGCGTAGCTGCTTCCTGCCACCTGCCACCACCGAGCTAGGGCGGTCAAAATCATGGTCTGCCATGCCTGGTCAAGTCGTCTACAGAGGAAGGAGTAGGCGACACAGAAGAGGAATCTGAAACCCTAGCCATTGTTGCGGCTTTAAATTGGCGGTGTGGTGCTGCGAGGTGCTGGACTACTACACAAGCTTGTTCGTCCAAGTGTTGTGAGGTGGTGCTGGACTTCCAAAGAACTTCGTTGCTGCTTGCTCGTGGTCTGCCGGCGCTGCCCAGGTCGACGATCGTGCCCAGCTTCCGCCGCTTCCGTCGTCACTCCAAGGTGAGATTCTGCTCAGGTTGGTCTCTGTCTAGGGTAGAGGTTTATTTCGGTTTTAGGGCACAATGTTGAATAGGGTTATTTCAGTTTTAGGGCACAATGTGGAATAGGGCAATGTCGAATTAAGTAGTAAAACATTTGTGAAATGATGTTCTTCATGGAAACATGTACGGTTTTAGGGCACAGAACATATTTGTTATTGGTTTGATGCTTTTCCCTTTCCCGTTGTTTACTCTGCACAGAACATATTTGTTATTGGTTTGATGCTCTGGACGAGCATGGTCTCTGAACATTTGTTATTGGTCTGTAGCATGGTCTCTGTCGACCTACTATTCAGTAACATTTGTTATTGGTCTGTAGCATGGTCTGTAGCAAGGTGATGATGATAGACTACTTTAGAGTACCTCGTAATTACACTAATTTCTGGGACACAATGGTATCTTCGACTTCCATTGTCAAAAAGGCTGCAAGGAGCCAGCTTGAATGAACTGAATAAACGTGAGCCTCAAAGCTACGGTGGTGATGATGATAGAAAATACCTTATCAGCTATACTTGCTATACTGCTATACTGAAATACCTTATGATGATGATAGGACCTGTATGAATGAACTAAAAAATTTTCCAGTCCAGAATCTCGATTTCAATCATGCACATATCAGCTATACTTGCTATACTTCTTAATAATCCTTCCCATGTTTAATTTTCTGGGATTATAGAAGTATGCTGCCAAATATGCCCTTATAGTGCATTGTTTAGCTTCTCTGTATATTACCTTCTATATATCAGGACACATGCTCCTGATTAGTGATATGCTTGCACTGTATGAGCAGAACTGCTCAATCTTTGACTCAAATCTTATGTTCAAATTGGATTGTTGTGAATGCTTGTAGAAATGTTCGAGTACAGGCTTATTTATATTGTCGGTTCTATTACATATGAATATGTAAGTAAAAGGCTATTACTTAAGAAAATTGAATCCCTAGTGTGTTTCTATTTTGTTTCCAATGGTAAGAGAAGAAGATTTACTATATACTGTGTATGCTTGTATTTCTAGTATTTGTTAAAATTTAAATAGATTAAATATAATATACTAAAAAAAGGAATCTATAAGATGTATGTCATAAACATTATATAGTTATATGCAAACATCACTTTGTTACTTAAAAAGCCACATTTTAGATTATTATTTCAAAATTATAATAAAGGTAACTCAAACCACCAAATATAGGGCAGTTTTGATCATTGGATGATGAGTTCCATGGATGGAGGTTTACTATTCAACTCCCCTGGTCTTGTTAGTGGTGGGTATAAATGTGACCCTTACTCGATTATTGAGCTTCTTCTAATTTGGATAGGTAGTATGGGCAAGATTGGACTAAAAATTCTTAGATCAACCAGAGATTTTAATCTGTGTCTGAATTGTTAGTAAACATGCTTTTAACATACTGTGTACATATTAACTATGATTCTATTTTGTATACAACTGTATCTTATTCAAAACATGTTTGTTTTTGTTCAAATAATAAGATTGTCCATTTTATTGTCAAACTATATTAAGTATTTTAATTAAATATCATCAATACTGCCCTCAAACTCAGGCTAATACCATTATAAAAATTGACTTACTTTTTAATATGCAAGTAGTTTCTTACTTTGAACCGAATTTGGCAACACTTTTTTGTTCACCTACAGCTTGTCAGCAACATGTTCGGTTAGGAAAACACTCAACCACTAGAATTAGTGTAGTTTTAAGCTTGGTTTGTACACCCACCTAGTGATTACTATCATCACTCACTAAATTGTGATCTCCTTGAATCATGATAGTGTATAATGTGATATAGTTTGCCTGTGTTGAGATTGATACTATTCCAACTATCAAAAGTAACATTTGTGTTTTTTCTTTTCCTTCTATATATGGTTGTATCATTGTAGGGCCATTTTGTTTCACATATCTAATTACACAAGAGTAAGAAAAAATAGAGTGAAAAAATAGAGTGATATAGTTTTATCCATGTATCATTGTAGGCCCATCTTGTTTCACATATCTGAATGCATTCTCATTCACAAACACATTGTGGTTTCATTTTTTTGTAAGATCAGTTTCTCTTCATGGTGAAGAATCCTATTTTTTGGTTCTTTATTTTTTGGTACTCGACATGGCCCTCAGTTTGAGATTTATAGCTGTGATCAAAACAAATGCGCACAAGATACTGCCTTGGATGGAGAAAAGACATGTAACATTAATACTATTTGTTTAAAGTTTAATATTAGTGAGTATCATATCTTTATTTTACACATTACAGAATACTCGACAGTCCAGAATCTCGATTTCAATCATGCACATATCAGCTATAATTGCTATACTGCTTAAAAATCCTTCCCATGTTTAATTTTGTGGGATTATAGAAGTATGCTGCTAAATATGCCCTTAGCTCGTTATAGTGCATTTTCCAATCACCTTCTACAAAATCAGACAGTACAAGGCTCCTTACAGATATACATGAGTTGCATAGTAGGCGTGGCTGTCTACATAATAAACTTAATTGTACTAGTAATAGTGCAAACTCAAGTGACAGTAAGGGGTGGAATAGTTCCTAAAATAAACTTATATAGTTGAAATGTATTGTTCATTCATTTCCAATTTCATATGAAACAATTTCACATTAGTATATATGTGTTGCATTTTGTTTTGGACATCAATGCATTCTACTTCATAGCTTAATATCATTTGATAATAGTTCCCCTTATATGGGTTGTTTGTGCTAAGGGTAGTAAAGGCTTTTACTGAAATGTACCAAACCAATGGTACAAATAGTTCTATATGACATCACATTGTCTGTGATGCAACTGTGAGAGAATCGTAGCACTCAGGGTTAACACGGAAGATGCAGCGACTTTCCATATTGGGGTGTTAAGTAGGAGACATGGGGAGATACAGTATATTTGTGTGACCAGAGTTGTTCATAAGTTTATTGATCATTAAAAACAGACAGTCATACATTAGGCTGATCTTTTTGAAGAAGATTAAGTAGATATTATGCAACAACTTGTTACATCATTCTATCTCACATTGTGCAGCTGGTAAAGTTAAAGTGGGGTCAGATAAAATTATAGTTCTACCAATCATAATATGACAATGTTATTATACCTCTGATTCCAACTTACATATCTCTTTGATTGTCAAACACATAGTTTACTTCTTCATTATGTAATTGACGCCACCACTTTGTTACATGCCACACTTTTCTTAATTTGGGTCAGTTTGATCTCATCATCCTGAATAAGTACTAGAACTGTAGCAAGGTTTTGGGTTTATACTGGTTCACATACATGTAGTACCAGGTCCATTCTCATTCATTCATAAATCAGGGACTGACCAGATTCATTTTATAAACAAGCAATAGCTGAATTTGGGTCCATTTTGTTTGTCTCTGCTGACCCAAAACCAGGTCCATTCTCATTCATTGATATCAGGGACTGACCAGATTCATTTTATAAAGCAGGGACATTCCCTTCATAAATGGTTTCTGTTGTGACTGAATTGTATTAAACATTTACACTGATTATGCCATCAAATATTGCAGCAACTACACGAGTATGCCTCCCGCCGACCCTAACAACCGTATGGTATGGACAAGAGAGTATGGTGTCGCTGTAGTGACAGCCTTGCGTAGACAATATGACCTAGGCAGGTGTATTGATGGTAATTTTACTAAGGACTCTTGGAGGGAAATAACTTCTGATGTCAATAATAGGGTTGCCGCCGTGTTTAAGTTAGACCAAATAAGATGTCGCTGGAAGAACCTTAAAAAGGACTACGTCCATTTGAAGGGTTTGACCAACAAGAGTGGCGTTGGATGGGATGAAGAAAGGCACAAGCCCATTGTACCGGACACCCCTGAGTGGAAAGAGGCCATTGCGGTACGCACACTATACATAACTTTTATCCTAACAAATTGTAACTGTACATGTAAACATGATTATCTTAATACACATTTTTTTTTAAAACGTAGGCAGACAGGGACCTGACTAGGTTGCTTAGGCGCCCGTTTCCCCACTACTACGACATAGAGCTAATGGCGGGGAGGCACATTGCTAGAGGACACCATGCAATGTCTTCGGCGGACACTCAAATTCCTGTAGATGTTGCGTCTGAGGATGATGTAAGTGTCGACCTAGGCGCGCCTGATACCCCCATGTACACACACTCAGCAATAGACGAGCGTAGCGTACCAGACGAGCGTAGCGTACCCCCAACTACCGGGCAAAGTGAGGGTGAAAGCGCGCGGCCTGTGGGAACAGATAACCCGTCAGTTGGGGGCAGGAGTCCTTCTACCCATACACGTAGGAGACGCCATTCAACGCCGCAAGAGCGATGTAGTCTTTCCAATGAAGTTCTGGATGAGTTCACACAGGTTTACACAAAGGTTCACGAGTTAGGTACATCCATGATGACCAAATCCTATGAAAAGGAAGAGTTGTCAAACATTTTACAACATTTTAATGCCAATTTCCCCGATGCCCCCACCTCTGTTTTTACTACACTTGTGAACGCCATCAAGGACTCTACCAACCGCAACATCTACCTTAGCCTCCAAAACACCCCTGCAAAGATAACCTTGTGGTTAAACGACCTTTGTGAAAGGTCACAATTCGGTTTTGCCACATCTGTACCTCCAATGCCTTCATATTATTTCCCGTCTCCGCAACCATTCCCTTCACCCAACTTCAACAACACGTCATCTCAACAATCATTTGTGCCACCATTCCCTTCACCCAACTTCAACAGCACGTCGTCTCACCCACCATTTATGTCGTCTTCCTCTTCACCCAACTTCCCAGGCACATCGTCTCAGCCACCATTTATCCCGCCACCCAACTTCCCAGGCGTGCCACCGATGTGGTTTCCTTCATCCAGTGATGCTGGCCCATCAGGAACATAATTGCAGGGGTTATTTCGTATGCATTTGATGTTAATTATTTTCCGTCCAAACATTTATATTTCATTGACTGTTGTAATAATATACTTTCCGCACACACATTACATATCCGTACAATTTCATTTGATTGAGTGTTGTAATAATTTATTTTTCGCACGTTAATTGGATTGTCTTATGTTGTAGCAATTATTATGTAGTTGTTTGCATTGTACATGTAGGCATCATGTCTGGCAATGACCAACCGCAAACACAAGACATGCTCAACAACCTTTTATTAGATACCTTGTTGTGGCCAGTGATTCACGTTGGTGATTTAATTGCCGACTCTATTGCATACTCAATCATGGACGCAGTAGACGTTGATGCCTCCACACCACCTCATATCCCTAGGTCAGTTAGCATCAGGAGTGGCCACATAAAGGTCTTAGAAATATTGACCGGTCACGAACAAAGGGCTTATGACCTATACCGGATGCGTCCACAAACTATAATGACCTTTGTCGACAAGCTTGAGAGTCGTGGCTTGTTGCGAGGTACTAGAGGCGTCATCTCAGTTGAGGCCGTATGCTATTTCCTGCAGATGGTTGGCCATGGACACACAAATCATTCTTTGGCGGAGGACTACATTCACTCCGGTGAGACCATTAGCAGAAAGTTCAACGAAGTGTTGGACGTTGTTTGTGCGTTGACCCATGACTACATTGTCATGCAAACCGCAACTACATGCACAACAACACATACTCGCATTTTACATAACGCAAGGTTCTACCCATACTTCAAGGTAATAGTTAACCCCCTAATAAATTTAATTTATTTTCAAACATTGTGTATGTTTACAACATTATTTTGGTTTATAGAATGCCATAGGGGCTATTGACGGAACACACATCCCTGTCTTGGTCAGCAGAGACAAACAAAATCGATACCGCGACAGAAAAGGGAATGTCTCTCTCAATGTCATGGCTGTAGTAGACTTCTCCATGGAGTTTACATATGTCCTCACTGGGTGGGAGGGGTCGGCTGCCGACCAAAGGGTCCTGCAATCGGCAAGGACCCATAGCGGGTTTACAGTTCCACCGGGGAAGTTTTACCTGGTAGATGCAGGGTATGCAAACACTCGAGAATTTGTTGCACCCTATCGCAACACAGCATACCATATTGCTGAGTACCGAGGAAACAGACATGCCTACACCAGCAAGAAAGAGATGTTCAACCACAGACATGCTCAACTACGTAATATTGTAGAAAGAGCATTTGGGGTGCTGAAGAGATGGTTTGCATACCTTAAGAAGGGGCCGACATATCCTATTCATTTGCAGTGTCGCATCGTACTTGCTTGTTGTATCCTACATAATTTCATCCGACGGCAAAATGACGGCGACACCATAATGGATGAACTCCCAGATGAGAATTCATCATCTACCATTCCCCCAGCCGTCGTTCCCCCGAGTTCAGGTCAAGGTTCAACTCAGGTCGATTCAAGGGAGGGCGAAGTGTTACGTGAATCCATTGCTAATCTCATTTGGGAAACTCGTTAGTAGAGTATCTGTAATAGATTGATTCCCGAATTGTTTATTTCGAACCTGATCAGAATCAACACATTGTGTCAATATAGGTTGCCTTCAAATGGAGAACGGAATGCCTCGTTGTCAATGCGGCCTTCAATCCACTGTACGCGTATATATGGATGCCAAGGATGCACAAAACGGACGTTTTGAAGACAAGAACCCACACATGCCATATTTTACGTGCGGTAGGGTTCAAAATCAAAATAGGTGTCATATGAGGTTGCCCGCGCAACGGGTTGTACCCACAATTGCCACACTAACCGCCGTTAGGGCTGCAATGCTTTCACAACTTGCATATGCACGCAGTGAACGTCAACTATGGTCTTCCCAGTGTGCCTTTGTCTGTTCCAGCAGAGCAGACACTGATAGGCTACAAGTAGAAATTATAGATCTACGATCGCGGTCCCAATATATTCGCCAACGTCTTCACATAACTAGCGACGACAACACTTCCAATGAGGACGGTTACAATACATCATAGATGTATAACATCATTGATGTCTGTCCAACATTCATAACATAAGTTTATCTGTAATAGATTTAACAAACAATGGGGTCTGTCTTGTATGTTATTGTTTTGATTTTCAATCTAACTCCATTACCATAAATCGTTTGACTGATTCAAATGCATGGTGTAGATGTCTATTAATACAACTGAAGTTGTGCGGTGTGACTGTGGGTTAGAGGCAGGCTTGCGACTTAACACTGACGATGCAGGGTTGTATGACTTTGGAATTCTCAGTGAAAGACCAGGTGAAATGTATTACATATGTCCTTCTCGCGAGGTGCGCTTGTACACACATATTATGTAGCCACTGTGTACGTTACACATTCATTGTCATTTACGTAAACTTCATAATATTTTTTAGGGAAAAGATCGATGCAGATACTTTCGCTGGGCAATCGATCTCAGTCCTACAATTGATTCTCTGAAAGCTGAGATTGCGTTACTCACGCTCAAGTGCAAGTCATTGTGGGGTCAGACAATGAACTTGAAAGATTTTGTTGAAATTCATCACAACCACCATGATGTTTACACCAATAAAAAGTATGAGCATGAGTATCTAGAACGCTATGTAGAAGAACTGGAGGACCAATGTAGGCTTCTGTTGGACACTCCTTCACCCCCGACGACGCCGTAACGTCGAATGGTGGCCATACCTTTCATTCGCGTCATCGGTTTTCCATTTTAGTTTTGTTGTTTGGAAGTTGCTGTGTTAAGTGTTGTTGATTGTTTTTTGAAAACGGATATGCCATGCTCTGTTGTTTGGAACTTACATATTAACTAATATGCTTAGTCATTCAACGCCTCCTCATTTTGTGTGGTGTTCGGAGCATGTTATGGATCTCAGAGGTAGGATGAGAACCCAATAGGATTTCCGAAGGTGTGTTGATGGAGTGTATACGACAGAGGCTTGGATGGAGGCAAAATCATAGAATGATAATAAACCTAATACATGATAG